>JACGDI010005271.1:122672-141855 GCA_014898725.1 Jacaranda copaia | reverse complement strand
ACTTTTGAAATATAGGTAGATGGAATAAATTGAGAAATTAGCAAAGAATACAGGCTGGTGGTATAAGTACATTAGCATGGAAAAATTGTATAATATAGCAAAATAGTTTGGGAGTAATTAAATGATACAAACTTCTAGACCCAATAAGAGGTCAACTATTGGTTAGGCGAGCAAAAACCTAAGGCCGCATTTTAACCCTTCCTCAAACACAATTATAAACCCCCAGGGAGGTCAATGCATCCTAGTCTAGGTCCCAAGCACTATCAGTTCATACTCTTTAGGGATGTAGTACGCTGCCCTAATACGAACTAAGTCAGCAGCAGTTATTTTAGCGGCTATTTCAATGTAATGGTCAGGGGTAAACAATCAGCCTCGAATTGCTGGCATATCACTAAGGCTAGTGTCCCCCTTCGAAATAACCCTAACATCGCTCTAGCTGCTGGAATTGCTCAAGCTAGAGCTATCGCTCGTGGATGAACTTGATTCACTCACACGAGATATTTCAGATATACTCTCTGCCCTAGTCTTTCCCTCATGGGCCATACTCTCTAACCTAGTGTTATCAAAATTTGAACTACTAGACATGTTTCTACAAATGAAAGGTAGAAAAGAATAAAAACAGCAAAGGCACTTACAATGGAAATCTTGAAAAAGTGAAGCACACGAGAGCTTGAAGGGCTTCAAAGATAATAATTTGACCAGAAGTATTGGAAGCAAAAGTATAAATTGAGTCAGTTATCCAACTATTTATAGGCATTCACGTGCAGGAATTTGAGTAACTGTTATGATGATAACCTATCCCAGTACACTTCGTATCCTGTGCACTCATAGGTGCATTAAATATAGAGAACCACCTCAAACCCTGGTCGACAATTTAGAAACTCGAGTCAAGGATGCAAAAACCTGGGTTGAGGACTCAAAATCCCTAGTCAAGCATAGTAACCGCCATAACTAAGTGCAAATTCCCTACTCTTTCTCATTGACAAGCTCAATCAAGATCGTGAGTTGGGGGGACTCATGATATGGGAAAATCCAGTAGGCCCAACATCAAGTGAGATAGCCCAGAAGGCCCAACATTAATTTTGTTTGGTCGACCTGTATCAACCTCACTTGGCAGGATCTGTGGTCGACCCACATTAATCTCAGGACCATTCCAAATGTTCTAACAGTCAGGTCTGGTCAACATGTATCGACCTCAAGACCCACTCTGACATTGACTTAGATCTCCATCATATTTATTAGTCTAGTAGGCAGCATGCCTCTGTATTAATAACAAGTGGCAACCAATACAATCGCTGCTACCAACTCCGTCAACCTTGCCACCAACTTTGGCAGAGACGCACCTCTAGAGGTACTACTCATCTAGGAAAATAGGAGATTCAGCTACTTGGAACAGTATCAGAAACTGGACATAGAATGACCATCAATCCCCTGGCAAAGACAAAGGTCAGTACACCTGATAAGGGCACCATGGTCAATCACGCCTGGAGAAGGCTATAAATACTTTACACCCAATCACACTTAAGGTAATGCCTAGTACGCCAAAAACCTTTTATACTTTCAGTATTTTGTTCAATTTCTATATCTCGATCAAAACTAACTTGAGCATCGAAGTGCCTTAGTCGGGGGCACCTCTGCTAGTTTAACGTGTGTTATGGTTGTAAATCTTAGACCTTAAGAGATATATAGCTTTGAGTACTCAACCACCCTAGTTGAATTCATCCCAAATACTACCTTTTTCACTATAAGCGACTTTCAACCGCATTAGTACTATTTCAACAAGTAAAAGAACAAAATATCCTTCCTTTATGGGAAAACAACTATCAAAGCCATCTAGAGGAGTCAAGAAGATTATATAGGAAATAGTCAATATTATTTGTTTCTACCTGGGCAAAATTTAAACACTTTTGCAAGGGTTATCTTGCAACCCTTAAGAATGGTATAAACTTTATTTAAGTGCATTTTAGGATAAATTCTTCTCCATGGATATATGATATCGCATGTGGTTCTTTTCTTTGTAAGTTGTTACAAAGAATAGAAACAAAAATAAAACTAAGTGATGTAGGTATGATCCATCACCTTGGTTAAGGAACAAGAGTTGTATCTAAAGCTGAAGGCATACAATAAGTTAAACTTAGGGAACATCATACTTGTATTAGACCTATGTCATATTGTACCATATATTGTTAAGAACATTATTTCAATTCTCATTTTGGATAGTGAAGGATTTTATCCTTCTATTTCAATTGGGAGATTAAAGGCATTAAACAATGGGTTCTTTAATTGCTTATGATATACTTAACAAAGGATTGTACATATTAGATTCTTAATCATAACTAATGCACTTTCAACTAAGTAAGAAATTGGATATCCAAGAAAATTCCATTTTATGGCATACAAGACTTGGTCATATCTCCAAAAATAAGATGAACAAGATAGAAGCTCACAATGCAATAAATGTTAGTAGTATTGAGGACCTTCCTACTTGTGAATCTTGTTTAAAAGGATAAATGTCCAATGCTCTCTTTGTAGGACAAATGGAGCACTCAAAAAAACCTTTGAATTTGATACATATAGATGTTTGTGAACTACTAACAATTAGTGGGAAAGATGGCTATTCATACTTCATTACCTTTACTGATGACCATGGTTGGTACAGACATGTGTATCTTATGAAATAAAAGTTCAAAGTTTTTGAAAAGTTCAAAGAGTACAAGAATAAAGTAGAAAAATAGAAGGGACTTAGTATTAAAGACTTTCAATTGGATCAGGGGAAAAATACTTAAGTACCATATTCTTGAATTATCTAAAGGAGAATAGGATTCTCTCTTAAGGACTCCACCTGGCACACCCCAATTTAATAGTGTAGCTGAGAGGAGACACCATACCATATTGGACATGGTACATTCCATAATGAACTTCTTCGATGTGCTTATATCCTTTTAAGGATACGCCTTAATGACAGTAGTGAAGTTACTAAGAGTAGCACCTTCAAAGTCGGTGCCAAAAACACCATATGAGATATGGCATGGCGAAGTACCCTTTTACCACTATCTAAGGATTTGGGGATCTACTGCCTGCTTGAGATGAACAGTGGGAGATAAGTTAGATAATAGATCCATCTTGTACAAGTTTGTGGAATACCGAAGAGAGTTTATAGGTTATTAGTTTTATGATCCCTCGAAATAAATTGTCTTTGTTTTGAGAAATGCCACCTTTTTGAAAAAGGAATTTCTATAAGATAGAAAAGACATTGTAATTGAATTTGGTGAAGTTCAAGATGATTAATGAATTCCACAAGTGGAAGAAACAAATAAATATCAAAGAGCCTTACACAAAACCTCTAAAAAGGTCAGATTAAATTAAGAAGTATCCTAAAAAGTTTATATTTCATCATAAGATGGGTCAATTGGATAGAGATCTAAAATCTATGAGAAAGCTATCTTGGACATAGACTCGAGATATTAGCTTGAAGCCATGAGATCCAAAATGGACTCTATGTACTCAAACAAAGTATGGACATTGATAGATCCATCAAATGGAATAGTTTCAGTTTGTTGCTAGTAGATCTCTAATTGATTAGTGGCAAAAGGTTATACTCAAAGATTCGATATCGATTTTAGTGAAACCTTTTCATCGATCACTATGCCTAAGTCTATTCAGATTCTATTTACCATAGTTTCATGTTACAACTATGAGATATGGCAAATGAATGTGAAAACTACGTTTCTCAATGGTGGCATTGAAAAAGAAATTATATAGAGCAATCGCAAGGTTTTACATCCAAATAGAGTGAGGAAAAGGTTTTCAAACTTTGGAGATCCATTTATGGACTCTAATTGGCATTATGAACTTGGAACATTCATTTTTGATAAGATAGTCAAATTTTTCAACTTTGTCAAAAAAGTATACGAACCTTGTGTGTACAAAAAGACTAATAGAAGTCACATACAATTTATTGTGCTTTATGTTGTTGACATCCTTTTCATTGGGAATGAGGTATGAATGTTAGAGTATACTAAAGCATGGTTATCTATATAATTCTCCATGAAGGACTTAGGAAATGCATCTTACATATTAGGATCAGGGAGGATGTAGGGACTTTTCCAAATCCCGTACATTGAACAAGATACAAAAGAAGTTCAATATAGGAAAATCCAAGAGGGAATTTCTCTTTTTAGGATGTGGTCTTTGTCTCTCCAAGTTTATGGCCCTTAGAATATCAATGAGAGACACAGAATGTTCCATATACCTTATGCATCCAGTGCATGGAGCATAATTGTATGATGTTCAATACCTAAGACAGAATGTGGATCACTCACTAAATGTTATGAGTAGGTTTTAATCCTGACTCATTGAATGTTACTAGAAGACCATTAAAACAATCCTTAAGAAAGACCAAAGATTTGTTTTTAGTATATGACAATGGAAAATTGAAACGCATGGAATTTTTCAATATTAGTTTTCAATCCAATATAGATGACCTAATATCCACTTTTGGATACATATTTTGTCTTAATGGCAGCATGGTATGTTGGAAGAGTTCCAACTAGACACCATGGCCCAGATAACCACTAAGGTGAAATACTTTGTGGTTTTGGAAACCATAAAAGAAGGTACTTCGATAAAAACTTCATCCATGGGTTAGATATAGTGCCTAGCATGTATGAGCCTACAAGTACTGTTAGAAGACAATTTAGGATATGATAAAGGCGACAATTGAGTGGATTAAAGTTGCTTCAAAAGAGAATATAGTAAAACTACTATATTAACCCCTAAAGGTTAAAGGTCTTTGAAGGACATCTCATGAAGATGGATCTCAAGGTCACAGGGCATTAGCTTTAAGGCAAATGGGAGATTGTTGGAATAGTGACCTACAAGCTAATGAGATTAGCCTTGTAAATTGTTTCCCAATATATACAATCTTGATTGAATAATATTTCTTTATGTGACCATCTTCATCTTATGTTTTGTTTCACTTCACTAATATTTGGATGAAGCCCTTAGATCACCTATGACTATGGGACTTGGTTTGGTACATGGAATAAGTCTCACATAGTCATGATCTTAAATCTTTTAAGTCATAAGATCATATGAGATGGGGCATCTAAGATTTGGATAGACTTACACTAATGATGCAAAAATCTAAAGGTTAAAGATTGCTTTATTCTATGGTCAACTACATGAGTTACGGGTGTATGTTAGTAGGTGCTTGTTAGAGAACAAGATACTGAAGACCCACCAAATAATCTTCTAGTTAGCCATAGTGGCAAGTCGGTAGTTGCTAGTTTTCTTGCTTACGCTACTGCATATTATTAGCTCTCTAACCTAAAGGTCCATGATAATCTTATGTCCAGTCCTCATACTTTGACTCTTTCTTGACCACCTAGCAGGTCTTTTGAGATGAGATTGGGTATGAGCTACTTAGCATGGAGGTTTGTCAGATCTAAGATGGAATTTGACTCTTCGCTATTATAAAGGACGAGTACGTATTTTATGTGTTCTATGATGATCGATTCTCAAAAATCCTTGGGTAAAGTGGTGTGATAATTAGGAAAAGGAATTTTTCAAAGGTAAGGTCACACAATAGGGATCAAACATTGAGAATAGAGATATAGTATTGAGGCTATTAGGGAGCCGACAAATATCTTGCCGTAGGTCGTTTTTGGGAGATAGGATATGGAAGAATCATATTTGCATGGTATGCATAAAACGATGATGGTTATCTAGAATATTCATTTTGGTCAATTAGTTGGGGTCTATCGGCTTGAGGTTAGGCGTCGACCATGAAGATTAGGCACTCTTTAGTTAATGAGATTAATTGAATTGAGTTGACTAATATAAAAGGAGTTTTAAACTATAATGAATATAAGATATTCAAAAGTCACAAGGAATTGTGAGCCCATGTCCAATGAATGGTAGAACTTATTAGGTCACATACAAAATTCAACTAGCTTTCTAATTAATTGAGAGAATTTTCTAAGGTGTTAGAAAATGGTGTCTCCTAGTAGACTAATTTTTGGGGCCAAGTTCGAGGGTCAATTGTGGCTAATTGAATTTAAGTGTTAAATTAATCAATTAATTTAAGAGTTAAATTAGACTAATAATTAAGGAGTTAATTATTTGATGACAACATGACCATCAATTGATCAAATTAACTTATGGAGCTAAGTTAATAGATTTAGCTTAAAGAGTTAAGCTAGTTTGACCTAAAGAGTTAAGTCAAAGGATAATTAATTAAATTAAAGAGTTTAACTTGATTAATTAGGAAGAATGAATTTTGCGGGGAAGACTCAAATAAGATTTGAGATAGTATCTTAATTAACTAGAAATGAGATTCCAAATGTAATTAAGATGCGAATGAAATTTAAATGAGATACAAATTCAAGTTTGCCAACTAAACACCCTCTATTGGCCACGCCTCTCATGGAATGAATGATGCCACCTTAGCATCACACTATTCCAAATCTTATTTGTGTGAAGAATTAGATTTTTCATTTCCCTAGAAAAATAGTTGCAAGCTAGCATTTCATGTGATGAGGGCTAAGCTTCTTTCTTCATCTTCCTACCCCAAATTCAACCTCTACCATAAGAAGATCTCTAGTCTTATTCCAACTCATGAACCAGAGATTTACGATGATCTCATTGATGTGTGAATCATTACAATAGAGGCAAGGCATGCAACATGCTCATTTCTGGAGTTCCACCTGTACAGAGTCCAACTTGGAAATTTTCTATAGAGAGTTACAAATGATCAATTGATCTAAAATTTTAACTGGATGTTCTTGAAAGTGTTGTCTAGCTCTAAATATGTTTTCAAACTTTTTGTAGGCAATTTAATAAGGTGATCATCATAATCATTTTACTGCAACACTAACAGGCAGATTCTAGAAACAATGAAGTGTTCTTTTGATCCTCCTTGTATTTGCTCAGCAAGGTAATCCTCTCTCTAAATTTGAATCATAGGCATGATTAGATCCTTGATTAGCTTGTAGGCACTAGTTACTTTGATGTTTTGAAATTTTGATATCAGATATTAGTGCCTCACTAACCTTCACATTCTCTATTGAGTTGGTGAAAGTTTGGTCAAGATTTAGCTTGAATCCAAGGTGATTTGCTCGACCAAAAGTGGAACACACTCTACTATGACAAAAGTAGTCTCTCTTTAGGAAATAAAGCTCTACTTCAAGTTTTTGGTTCAATTTCTCTTGAAAGGTAATAATATGACCTTAATCCATTATATAGGCATGATTTAGATCCTTGGATTGGTGTAATCTAAATTATATTTTAGTTTTTAAATAATTTAAATTAGATCCTTAGCATTACACCTCTTTCAAGTGGTATTAGAGCCAAATTTTATGCTATATTTTGGATTTTCTATGGACTAATTCATGTGATGAATTGAGCTAGATCCTCAAAGTTTTGATCTAAATCATATATTGGAGTGTTTGGATGATAATGCTCGTGGCTCTTTTTTATGATGAGTAGATATTATGCTAATATGTGTTTTAAGTGTTAATTCATATATTAGTGTAATTTAATTCATGATTAGCTAATGTTAAATATTGATTTAGCATTATATTATGTTATATGTTGATATAACATATTTTATTTGGCCTTAATATTTTTAGGACATTTTTGGATCCAATTGGATTAGATATAATTGAAGATTTTTGAAGATAAGATTCTTGCTTTAATTTAATTTTTGAAGCATGTTTAAGCTCTTGTTTTCTCATATTTTAAAACTATTTTAGATATAAACTTGTACCTATTTTGTGTGGAAATGATTTTTAGAAATTGTTCTAAACGTTTGGTGCACAAAAGGTTGAGCAAAATAGATCCAAATTTGCCAAGACCAGGTGAATGAGCTCATTGCCCAGCTTAGCTAGTTGTTGGCTAGCAGGCGCACCATGTGCGCACCTACTATGTGGCAGTGTGCCTAGCAAGGCCAAGTAGTGGCATGATCTCAATCTAGGTAGTTTTTTGGCTTAATTTTGACTCTCTTTTGTGACCAAAAGTGTATTATTTTACCTATAATGGATGCACAAGTGTTGTGCAAGCTCTCAAGACTATGTTTGATACATTAATGCTATCTTAAATCTTGTTAAAGTTAATCACCAATTGTGTCAAAAGTAGGATACTTAAATGTTATGTTTGTTTTTGCTTGACCAAATAATTGTTTATGTGATAAGCATTTAATTGTTGGAATTAAATGTCAATTCTTAATTTATTTATTTTTCATTTAAGTGTTGATTGAATAATGAATGAATAGGGATGATCATGAGCATTTAACATTGATTTTATTTATTTCAAATTGTTGAAATGGATTGTATTAAATGGGTTTTGTATGCCTCTTATTCTATCTTGTAAAAGTTATAAGAGTAGAATCACTAGGAGTGAGGTTTTCATTCTCTTGTAAACGTTGCAAGGAGTGAAGAAGATCCATGGAGGTTTGAAGACCCATGAATGTATGGGATACTCTCATGTAATAGCTTAGTTTAATTACCCTACTTAAAATCAACCGAGTGATGCACCTATAACTCTAAGTGCATCACTTGCTTAGGCTCATGGTCATCCTGCTCTAGTAGCAAGCTAGGCGCATTTACTTATTTATGCTTTCCACATCCTATTGATGTATGTGATGCATGAACTAGGATATAAGAAACCTAAATAAGAAGAAAAATTGGTGAGATCTTGGCAAACAAGTTTAAAAATCCCCTAACTTAGAATGTCTAAGTGTTTTTCAAATATTAAATCAAGATGGATATAAATTAAAAGGAGTTTTAATTAATCCATGCCTTCTATCGATACTATATGCTATGACAATGCTATTTAATTTGTGTGATGGCACTCAGTCACGGGAGTTGCACTTAGAAGAAAAGCTATGAGCATATACTTAGCATACAATGTACCTTTGATTTGAGTCTTCCCACACATTAGCACTCGATCACAGTGAATGTTGTAGAGCTATCTTGAATTAAAGCTTAATTAGGAGGTTTGACTTAACACTTAATAGTATAGATGTTGCATGAGTTATAGGTGTACATGAAGAGTGAGGTAAAATATATCAAAATTTACATATGATGCAATTAGCGAGTGTTGCTTTTTCTTAGATTGTTTGTGGATGGCACGCATTCAAGGGGTTCCACTTGCAAGTCTTTGAAGTCTTGATTCTCAATAGGAAATATAATTTCCTGAATCCTCCTATGGGGTGAAGGATTTGATAAAATAGTAGGAGAAAAATATGTTTGAAAAGCCATAAACATGTTTTCATAATATCATTATTCAATCACATGCTTTATATTCTCTTTTTCACCTTTGGAGATTTGTGAAATCTCAAAGACAACTTAAATCCATTTAGCATTATTTTAGAAACCAATAAACTAACTAGACTAAACTTCCATGTTTGGCTAAACCTTAAAATTGTCTAGATTCTAAAAAGCTTACAAATATCCTATATCATGGTTCTCCTCATCCCTTACAATTAAAATAGATCGAGAGATACGTGAAAGGTTCATAGATTGGGTTAAGGATTGTCCTATCCCTTATCTCATCTACAAACTTCAAAAATCTCAAAGATTCATGAATAGTACCTTGGTTAAGTTTACAACAATTGTAAAGCAAACAAGGTATGAGTAGTTTATATTGTCAAAGGGGATTTTTCAAGCTAGGATATGTGTGAAGTCATGTGTCATCGATTACGATTTAAAGATGATTAAGCTTAAAAAAGCTTTTCAATTGGGACGTAGTGATGGACAATGATCTCTATGAGGATTTGATCCTCACATCCTGATTGAGTTTTATTGATCAAAGTGTTGATTTAGAAGGAGACTACCATGACAATGGCAAACCTTTGATACTTGTTTCCTTTTCTAAGTCTATAGGCGTTAGTAGCTTTGGGGACCCACCTACTTGTGAATCTTGTTTAAAAGGAAAATTAACCAAGGCTATTTTTGTGAGACAATTGGACCGTACCACTAATCCTTTGATTTAATCCATATAGAATGATTTGGCCTACTAAGAGTTATTGTGAAAGGCACTTAGTTTTAAAGCTCTTTGATTGAATTGAAAGAGAAAATGCTTAAGTACCGAATTCTTGGATTATCTAAAGAAAAATAGGATTCTCTCTCAATGGAGTCCACCTGAAACACCCCAATATAATGGAGTAGTCGAGAGAAGAAACTGTACTTTATTAGACATGGTACATTCCATGATAAGCTTCATCAATGTGCTTATATCCTTTTAAGGATATACCTTATAGACGGTAATGAAGTTACTAAGTGTAGTACCTTCAAAGTTGGTGCCAAAGATGCCGCATAAGATGTGACATGGTAAAGCACCCTCTTACCATTATCTAAAGGTTTAGGGATCTACTACCTATGTGAGATGAATTATAGGAGATAAGTTGGCTAGTAAGGTTATGGACTAAGTGAGTAAGAGGGATCTACCCTCTTACCACAAGGTTTTACATCCAAAGTGAGTAAGCAAAAAGTTTGCAAACTCAAGAGATCTACTTATGGACTCAAACAAGCATCTCAAACTTGGAACAGACATTTTTTATAAGATAGTCAAATCATTTAGTTTTGTCAAAAATGTGTATGAACCTTGTGTATCTAAAAGGCCTAGTAGGAGAAGCATACAGTTTATTATGCTTTATGTCAGTGATATACTTCTCATTAAGAATGGAAAAGAAATGTTAGAGTGTACTAAAGCCTAGTAATCTACACAATTCACCCTAAAAGATTTGGGAGAAGCATCCTACATATTGGAAATATATATCTATAGAGATAGATCAGGAAGTATACAAGGGCTTTCACAAACAACGTACATTGATAAGATACTAAAGAGGTTTAGTATAGATGAATCCAAAAGGGAATTCCTCTCTTTAGAACATTGTCTTCATTACTCCAAATATGTGGCTTTTTAGACTAAAGACGAGAGACATAGAATGTCTTACATACCTTATGCATCTACTACATGGAGCATATCATATGCCATTTAATGTACAAGACTAGAAATAGTACGCTTGCTAAACATTACAAGTAGGTTCCAATCTAATCCCAGTGAAGGCTACCAGATGACCATGAAAGGAATCCGTAAGTACATGAGAATAATTAAGGACTTGTTTTTGGTATACAACAATGGAGAATTGAAACTCGCAAAGTTTTTGGATTTTAGTTTCCAATCTGATATAAATGACCTGAAATCAACTTTTGAATAAATATTTTACCTTAATGGCGACATTATGAGTTGGAGGAGTTTGAACAAAACACCATGGCTGAGACAACTATTGAGGTGAGATAATTTGTGGTTTCAAAAATTGCAAAGAAACATTTTTGGATAAAAACTTCATCCAAAACTTAGATGTAGTGTCTAAAGTGCATGAGTGCACAGTTGTCTTTGGAAGACAACTTAGGAATTGAGTGAAGATCTCATCAAGTAATCCAAATACAGTAAATGCATTATTATTTGATACATGATTTCAATTGATAGAGGCAAAAACTAAGACTATAAAGTTACCTTAGAAAATAATATAGTAGAACCACTGTCTAAACCTCTAAAAGCTAAAGGTATTTGAAGGACATTTTATGAAGATGGGTTTCAAGGATATGGAGCATTAGCTTTATGGCAAGGGGGAGAATGTTGGAATAGTACCTGGCAAGCTAATAAGATTGGCCTTATGAACTATTTCACTCATGTTACAAACTTAATTGAATAATATTCTTTATATGGTCATCTTTTTCTTATGCTATATTATTTCACTAGCATTTGGATGAAGCCTTTAGATCACACATAACTATGAGACTTAGTTAGTTCACTGGGTGGGGATCGTGGAATAAATGTTACATGATCATGATTTTAAATCTTTCAAGTCATAGGATCTTATAAGATTTGGATAGACTTGCACTAAAGATACATAAATCCAAGGATTGGATGTTACCCCATTCAATAGGCAATACCATTAGAGATATGGGTGTATGTTAGTAGGTGCTTGTTAAGGAACAAGATACTAAAGACCTATAAGAGAATCCAATAAATAGCTAAAGTGGCAAGTCGGTAGTGGCAAGTTCTCTAGCTTACCCAAGTGCATATTATTAGTCCTCTGATCTAAGGATTCATGGTAATCTTATATTTGCTCATTATTCTTTAATTCAACCTTGGTCACCTAGTAGGCCGTTTGGATTGAGATTGGGTATGAGCTACTTGGCATAGAGCTTTGTGAGATCCAAAATGGTATTTGACTCCTCATTTTTGTGAAGTGCGAGTGCATCCTCTATGTATTTTATAATGATTGATTCCAAGAAATTCTTGTGCAAGGTGGTGTGACAATTTGGGAAAAGAAGTTTCCAAAGATGAGGTCACATAATAGAATCGAA
The DNA here is from genome assembly GCA_014898725.1 of Jacaranda copaia. Lineage (NCBI taxonomy): Eukaryota > Viridiplantae > Streptophyta > Magnoliopsida > Lamiales > Bignoniaceae > Jacaranda > Jacaranda copaia. The sequence goes on along the minus strand of JACGDI010005271.1, from coordinate 129,478 downwards.
CATTAAGAATAGAGACATAGTATTGAGGCAATTAGAGAGCTGACAAATATTTTACCTTAGGCCTCTTTCAGGTGATAGGAGGCGAAAGGACTGTAATTGCATGACACCTATAGAGCTACAATGGTTCTCCAAGAGCATTCATTTTCACCAATTAGTTAGGCTCTATAGATTTGAGGTCAAGCATCAACCATGGAGATTGGGTAATCTTCAATTAATGAGATTAATTAAATTTAATTGATTAGTTTAAAAGTGTTTTAAATTAAAATGAATATAAGATATTCAAAAGTTTCAAGGAGTTGTGAGCTTAGAGGTGGCAATTTTTGACATGACACGATAACACGACATGAATCGATAAGATATTATTGAGTTTGAGTTGAGGGTTATTAGGTTGGGTTGATATTGGGTAGACTCGATAAGCAACATGAAAATTTTGGGTTGGTTTTGGTTGGGTTTTGGGTTACACAATAATAATTCGATAATACAATATTCTTTGCATTTTCAAGTAATGACTTGTTATTTTTGAACAATTTAACTCTATATTGATTTATAAGAACTAATTATTATTATTTACAATATAAATCTTGACTACTTGATGATAGTGGGATAATTATTAATCATTGAATGGATGAATTATACTTCTTTTACGGAATTCAACTTCATTGTTGTTACAATTAAGTTATGCAAAACTTTTGGTTTAACATAGAAATTTGTACATTATTGATATTATAGAGCAAATTAAATAAATTCTAATTATCAAATTGCTCTATGGTACAAATCTTGGGCTACTAGAATATAATGTTGGCTTTTCTAACTTTTTGGCATAAGTTGACTTTTCTCAAAATCTTCGTATAAATTGATTATTTTATTAAGATTCAAGTTGAATATAAACTGTGTAAGTTTTTTAGATAATTATTAATGAAAAATAATCATATGTTGAAATGGGTTAGGTTCGGGTTGATATAAAAACTTTCAAGCTGGGTTCGGGTTGAGACATATTAGATTGAGTGTTTATTAAGTTGGGTTCGAGTTGAGCATAATTTTGTAATATCCCCACCACAACTCAACATGATTGCCACCCCTATGTGAGCCCATGTGCAATGAATAGTAGAATCTATTGGATCACACATAAAAACCAATTTGATTTCCTACTTCATGGAGAAATTTTCTAAGTGTCAGAAAGTTGCTCCTAGTAGACCAATTTTAAGGTGATCAATTTTGTGGTTAATTTTGGCATGATTAATTTAAGTGTTAAATTAATTAATTAATTTAAAGAATTAATTATTTTGTGTCAAAATGATAATCCATTAGTAAAGTTAACGTAAAGAGTTAAGTTAACAACATTAAGCTTCAGATTTAAGCTTATAGACTTAAGTGTTAAGTCAAAGGTTAATTAATTAAAGTAAAGTGTTTAGTTTAATTAATGAGAAGAATATATTTTGGAGGGAATATTCAAATGAAGAGTTCATTTGAATTAGCATTTCAATTAATATGAAATTACATTCCAAATTAAGTTGAAATGTACATGAAATTCAAATGAAATTTGAATTTAAATTTGCCACCTAAACTTGCAAGTGGCTGCCCCACTTTAGGAAGGTGTGATGCCAGGTTGGCATCACACCATTCTCCCTATATACAAGAGGATTCAGCACTTGCCCAAATGGTGTGAAGAATTAGATTCTTAACAATTCCCTCCAAAACTTTTTTCCAAACATTGTCTCATGAGTTGAAGCTTTGCTTTCTCTTCTTTTTCCAACCTCAAAATTAGCCCCCACCATAGCCTTTCTCCTATATTTCTCTAGCTAAAATTTAAGAGAAATTGGAAGTTCAATTGATGTGTGGACCATAACAATAGAGGTAAAACATTTGGGTTGCTTATCTTGGAGATGTATTATGCAGAGCAGCAATTTTGGTGAATTTTTCTGAGGAGATCTAGGTTAATTTTTACTCCAAATTTTTCACATGATCTTTATCATTTAGTGTAAAAGTTTAATATTTAATTTCATAATTTTTGGAGATCTCAAAGCCAAGCAAAGGTTGCTGATTCTCTGCTATGCGATTTTAGCAGATTCTGGATTCGTGAATTGTTCACACTTTTCTCCTTGGAACTTTTCTTATCAAGGTATTCCTCTTTCCAAATCCAGATAAACAACATGTTTAGATCCTTGGTTGTTGGAGTAGCCTAGTTAATTTTAGCTTTTGAAGTTTTAATTATTGAATCCTAGTGCTACTCTTGTCTTCAGAAGCCCTCAAAGCATGAAACATTAGTGGCATAGATGATCTTTCTACTTGTGAATCTTTTTTAACGGAAAAAATTACCAAAGCCCCATTTGTAGGATATCAGAGCAAACCATAGGTCCTTTGGATTTGATCCATATGGACATTTATGGATCACTAAAAGTTTGTGGGAGAGGTGGCTATTTTAACTTCATGACCTTCACCAATGATCATACTTTATTTGAACATTTATATCTTATGAAGTACAAAATTGAAGCTTTTGAAAAGTTCAAAGAGTATAGAGATGAAGTAGAAAAGTAGTAAAGCCAAAATATTAATGCTCTTCAATCAGATCAAGGAGGGGAATACCTAAATACTGAATTCTTGGATTATTTAAAAGAGAATGAGATTCTTTCTTAATGGACTTTACCTGGCACATCCCAACATATGGAATGGCTGAGAGAAGAAACAACACCTTGTTGGATATGGTACATTCCACGAAGAGCTTCACCAATATGTCTATGTCCTTTTAGAGATTTACCTTAATTGTGATGGCAAGGATACTAAATATAGCACATTTGATGTTGGTGTTAAAGACACTACATGAGATGTGGTATAGCAAAGCTCTTTCTTACTCTTTTCTAAGAGTTTAGGGGTCTCATGCATATGAAAACTAGTTAGTGGGAGGAAAGTTAGATGCTGGATCCACCATGTGCAAGTCTATGGGACACTTAAAAAAGTCTTTAGGTTATTACTTCTATGGTCCCTTAGAACAAAAGGTGTTTGTTTTAAGAAACGCCTTTTTTTTAAAAAAAAGAATTTCTATTAGATAGAAAATGTGGTGTTGTTGAGCTTGAAGAAGTTTACAATGATCATAGCATCTCACAAGTGATAGAAACAAGTGAACATCAAGGGCCTCGAACACAACTTCTTAGATAGTCGGACCAAATTGAGAAATAACTCGAAAGGTCTGAATTCCTTCATAAATCGGGCCAAGTTGATAGTTATCCAAAGACCTGTGAGAAAGCTATGTTGGACATATATTCAAGACATTGGCTAGAAGCAATAAAATTTGAAGTAGACTCTATATACTCCAATAAAGTACTAACTTTGATAGATCCACTAGAGGGTATAGTACCCATTGGTTGAAAATGGAATTGTAAGTGAAAGCAAGGAGTTGATGGCAAAAGCAAGATAGACACTAGGATCTATAATTAAAACTTTAAAACATAAAATAACTAGTGCCTACAAGCATTATAGGGATTTAATCATGCCTTGGATCCAGATTTAGATAGAGGATTACCTTGATAAGCAAATCCAGAAAGAAACAAGTGAACACTTCACTGGTTCGAGATTTTATTAGCTTGTGGCATAGAAAAAGTATTGCAATGATCATCCTACCAAATCACATCCAAATATTTTGGAAAAATTAATAATGATAGCCAACACCTTGGGCAACCTCTAGTAAAATAATCAAATTTATTGACCATCTATATTGTCCTACAGAAATTCAAAAATTCAGACCTCGTGTAGAGAGTTCTCCATAAATAGAGCAAGGCATATGTGTTGCCTCTATTGAAATAGTCCACACACCAATGAAACTTCCTTAATTATCTAATTCATAAGCTAGAATAGAACCAGAGAATAGGAAATGAAGGAGGCCAAAAATTGGTAGGAGGAGGAAGAAAGAGCTAAGCCTTCAACTTATGAAATGCTAGCTTACACAAGGGGTTGTTTTTGGACGAAAAGATGAAGAATCTAATTCTTCATACCTTTTGCACACCTTTTTCTCTCTCTGGCCATGTGCCTCACTATATATATATAGATGTGGATTTGTGTGATGCCAAGGTGGCATCACACATTCCATGAAAGGAGGGGGGTGGCGGCCAAGATTGCTTAGGTGGCAAGAAAATCTAAATTCATTTGAATTTTATTTGCATATTAATTACATTTGGAATCTCATTTCAAATTAATTAAGATGCCATCTCAAATCTCATTTATGTCTTCCCTCCAAAAAAACATTCCTCTTAATTATTCAAATTAAACTCTTTAATTCAATTAATTATGCTTTGACTTAACTCTTTACACTTAATTATTGACTTAACTCTTTAAGTTAACTTGACCAATTGATGGCCATGTTAGCACCAAATAATTAACTTCTTAATTATTGGTCTAATTTAACTCCTTAAATTAGTTGATCAATTTAACACTTAAATCAATCAAGCCAAAATTAACCTTCAAACGTGGTACCAAAATTCGGTCTATGAGGATAGAGAGATCCCTTTTCTAACTCCTTAAAACATTCTCTCCATTAATTAGGAAGCTAATTAAATTTTGTGTGTAACCCAATATTCTACCATTCATTGGACATGGGCTCACAATGCCTTATGACTTTTGAATATCTCAAATTCATTACAGTTTAAAACTCCTTTTAAACTAGTCGACTCAATTCAATTAATCTCATTAATTGAAGAGCACCCAATCACCATGGTTGATGTCCAACTTCAAGCCCATGGAACCTAACTAATTAGCCAAAATGAATATCTTGGAGAACCATCATTGCTATACGCATGCCATGCAATTAGCCTCGATATTATTTCTCTATTTTCTCAATATTTGAATCTATTTATAGACCTCATATTTGGAAAAATCCTTTTCCAAATTGTAACACCACCTTACGCAAGGATTTCTTAGAATCAATCATTATAGAACACATATGAGATATACTTTCCCTTCACAATAGTGAGTAGTCAGATTCTATCTTAGATCTCATAAACCTCCATGCTAAGTAGCTCGTACCTAATCTTAACTTGAAAGACCCTCAAAGTGGTCAAGGATGAATTAAAGCATGAGGATCGGACATAAGGTTACCATGGATCCTCAAGTTAGGGGACTAATAATATGCACTAACATAAGTAGGAGAACTAGCCACTATTGACTTACCACTTTGGCTATCTAGTGGATTTTCTAGTGTGTATTCAGTACCTTATTCTCTAAGACGCACCGACTAATATGCACCCGTATCTCATATAATTGGTCATGGAATGGAGCAATCTCCAACCCTTAGATTTATGCATCGTTAGTGCTAGTTTATCCAAATCTTAGATGCCCCATCTCATAAGATCCTATAACTTAGAAGTTTTAAGATCTTGACCATGTGAGACTTATTCCATAGTCACCAAACTGAGTCTCGTGGTCTTAGGTGATCCAAGGGCTTCACTCAAATGTAAGTGAAGTATAATAAAGCATAAGATGAAGGTGGCCTTATAAAGAATATAATTCAATCAAGATTGCTTTACTAGGTAATAGTTTGTACAAGGCCAATCTTATTGGCTTGTAAGGTACTATTTCAATAATCTCCCACTTGCCCTAAAGCTAATACCCCATGGCCTTAAGACCCATCTTCTCAAGATGTCCTTCAAAGACCTTTTGTGATAGCAGTTTTATTTGTGGATCTGCTATGTTCTCCTGTAAGGTAACTCTCTCTACTCAGATGTTGTGTCTATTAATGATCTCTCGGATCAAATGATATTGCCTCAATATGTGCTTGGATTGCTATTGAGATCTTAGCTCTTTAGCTTACACATTTACCCTGTTGTTGTCATAGAAGATAACAATTAGCTTAGTAATGCTAGGCACTACATTCAACTTTTGAATGAATTTTTTCATCTAAACACTTTCCTTTGTAGCTTCTGAAGTCACAATATATTATACCTTTATGGTCAAATTAGCTGTGGTGTCTTGTTTGGAACTTTTTCAACTTACCACACCACCATTAAGGCAAAATATAAATTTAGAGGTAGGTTTGAAGTCATCTACATTAGATTGGAAACTAGAATCTAAAAACCATTCAAGTTTAAATTCTCCATTGCCGTACACTAAAATAAGTCCTTAGTTCTTCTTAAGTACTTAAGGATCATTTTTAAGGCCATCCAATGATTCTCACTGGGGTTAGATTGAAACCTACTCGTAACACTTAGTGGGTGTGCCACATTCAGTCTTGTACATTGAACCACATACATTATGCTCCCTATTGCCAAAGCATAGGGTATTTGGGATATTCTTCATTTCGTCTCCTCGATCGTAGGGGCCATAGGCTTGGAGAGATGAATATCGTGTCCCATGTGAAGAAACCCTCTCTTAGATTTTTCCATACTAAATCTCTTTAGTATCTTGTCAATGTACAGGGTTTGGGAAAACCCTAGCATCCTCCTTAGTCTATCTTTATAGATACGTATTCCCAACATGTAAGATACTTCTCACAAATCCTTCATGGAGAATTGTGTAGAGAATCATGCTTTAGTGCACTCTAACACTCCTACCTCATTCTCAATAAGAAGGATGTCATCGACATAAAGCACAATAAACTGTACTGAACTCCCACTAACCTTCTTGTACACACATGGCTCATACACATTTTTACAAAGCCAAACAATTTGACTATTTTATTAAAACATATGTTCCAACTTATTATATTATTTTTTTTCTCATTGTCACCTCTATTGTCATTAGTATGTTCACCAATTCATTGATCGTAACTGTTGCTTGGACATGTTAAAGTTTACAATAAATTGGTCGAATGAGGGTGTCAA
>JACGDI010005271.1:1207-122572 GCA_014898725.1 Jacaranda copaia | reverse complement strand
CAAGTGGATTTTTAACCATTTGTTTGTTGAAGATTTCAAAAATCCACGTAAGGTGAAAAAAGAAAATTAGCATGTGATTCAATTTGATATTAAAACATGTTCATGGTCTTTCAAGCATATTTTTATCCCACTATTTTATCAAATCCTTCACCCCAAGAAGAATTCAGGAAATCACATTTCCTAGTGAGAATCAAGACATATTTCTTATAAATGGCCATCTTCATCTTATGCTTATATTACTTCATTGGCATACGGTTAAAGCCTTTAGATCACACAAAACTATGGGACTTGGTCACGCACTAGGTAGTGATTATGGAATAAGTTTTGCATGGTTGTGATCTTAAATATCCCAAGTCATAAAATTTTCTGAGATAAGGTATTTAAGATTCTGATTGACTTTCACTAACCATGCATAATCCAAGGGTTGGATGTTTCTCATTCCATAAGCAAACTATATGTGATGTAGGTGTATATTAGTGAGTGCTTGTTAGAGAACAAAGCACTAGAGACCTGCCTGGAGAATCCACTAGATTATCATAATGGCAAGTTGATAGTGGCTAGTTCTTCAAAAGTGATACATACGTTTGTGGTTCTTATTTGTTTAATATACCAAAAATTAAATATATAAATTAACTAGATTAAAAATAAAATGACTAAATTAAATGTATACTCTTTTTCAATTTAAAAAGATTGAGTTAACTTTTTTAAAATATGCCAAAAGATTAGCCAATATTAATAAATTTCTCTAGCATTCAAATATTAGGTAGTTTTAGTATTTTAGTTGATAATAAAAAAATTTGAGAAAGAAGAAAAAATTAATCAGGTCACACTTAGAGCCATGGGTGCATCACTTCAGTAGATTTTAAGTAGGTTGAATTAAGCTACTATTACATAAGTGTATCCCATACATTCATGGGTCTTCAATTGGCCTTTATGCCTCTATTAGACACCTTGCTCCATACAACATTTACATGAAATGAAAATCCTCACCCTTAGAAGTTCTACTATCATAATTTTTACAAGATAGAACAAGAGTCATGCAAACCCCATTTAATACAACCCATTTCAACAACTTCGAAACAAATAAAATTAATTTAAAAGGCTCATGATCATCCTCATTCATTTATCATTAATTCAACAATTAAATGAACAATAAAGAAATATAGAATTAACAATTAATTCTATTAATTAAATGCTCATCTCATAAAAAAATAATTGAACAAAACACTTATGCCATTAATTGGAGATCAACTTTATTCAATTTTCAAAAGCATTGAAATATGTCAAACTTAATTTTGAGGTATAGCACAACACTTATGCAACAAATGTGTGTAGTGCAAAAACTTGTTGAGCATTAAAGAAGTTGAGAAAACAACTCAAAGCTCTCCAAGTTCACCCAAAACCGAACGGCCTGGTAGCCCTTAGTGCACAATCAGGCAACCCATGTGCACAGCGCGTGCATGCTGCTCGACTAGTGCCTAGGGAGCTGCTGACAGCTTTGGCTTTCGGTGTTCAAGGTTTGTCAAGTGTGTTCTTCACTAAACTTTTATGCACCAACAATTTTGGCACATGTTCTCAACATCATAACACATATTTTAGATTAATTTTCAAATTCAAAACACCTTTTAAAACTGGAAATGAAAGTGCTCAAACAAGCTTTCAAAAATTGGAAAAAGTAAGAATCAAACTCTTCAAGTAATCTCCAACATAATTCTAATTAAATTGGGTCCCAAATAGACCAAAACTCTTTCATTCATAAGCCAACATGATATATCAATATATAATATCAATTAATTCCAAAACACATTTCAACATTAATCACTATGAATTAAAACATACCAATTACATGAATTAACACTTTAATCACATAATAGCATGCTTTTAATTCATCAATCAAGGAGCCACACACAAATTAACCAAATTCCCAATTCCATCAATTGAATTGAGAATATGGTGATGAAGATCAATCCAACACATGAATCAATCAACCAAGCAAAATCCAAATCTAAGCATGATTTAGGCTTTGATACCACTTGAAAGCAAGATAGGCACAAGGATCTATAATCAAAACTTCAAAACATAAAACAACTAGTGCCTACAAACATTAAAGGGATCTAATCATGCCTTGGATTTAGATTTAGATAGAGGATTACCTTGATAAGCAAATCCAAAAAGGAACAAGTGAACACTTCACTGGTTTCATATTCGATCAGCAAGCGGCATAGCAAAAGTATTGCAATGATCGCCCTACCAAATCACCTCAAAATATTCTGGAAAAATTACTGAAGATAGCCAACACCTTAGGGAATCCAAATTAAAATATTCAGATCAATTGGACATTTGGATTGTCCTATAGAAATTCAAAAATTTGAACCTTGCGCAAAGAGTTCTCTAGAAACAGAGCAAGGCACACATCTTGCCTCTATTGAAATAGTCCACACACCTATGAAACTTCCTTAATTCTCTAATTCATAAGCTGGATTAGAACCAGAGAATATGAAATGGAAGAGGCTGAAAATTGGTAGGAGGAGGAAGAAAGAGCTAAGCCTTCAACTCATGAAATGCTAGCTTGCACAAGGGGTTGTTTTTGGAGAGAAAGATGAAGAATCTAATTCTTCACACCTTTTGCACACTTTTTTCTCTCTCTGGCCATGTAACTCACTATATCTATATATAGATGTAGATTTGTGCAATGCCAAGGTGGCATCACATATTCCATGAAGGGGGGGGTAGCTAAGATTGCTTAAGTGGCAAAGGAATCCAAATTTCATTTGACTTTCATTTGTATCTTAATTATATTAGGAATGTCATTTCAAATTAATTAAGATGCCATCTCAAATCTCATTTGAGTATTCCTTCCAAAAATACATTCCTCCTAATTAACCAAATTAAACTCTTTAATTCAATTAATTATGCTTTAACTTAACTCTTTGCGCTTAATTGTTAACTTAACTCTTTAAGTTAACTTGACCAATTATGGCCATGTTGGCACCAAATATTTAACTCCTTAATTATTGGTCTAATTTAACTCCTTAAATTAGTTGATAAATTTAACACTTAAATCAATCAAACCAAAATTGACCTTCAAACTTGGCACCAAAATTCAGTCCATTAGGATAGAGAGATCCCTTTTCTAACTCAAAAAATTCTCTCCATCAATTAGGAAGCTAATTGGATTTTTTGTGTGACCCAATAAGTTCTACCATTCATTAGATATGGGCTCACAACACCTTGTAACTTTTAAATATCTCATATTCATTCTAGTTTGAAACTCCTTTTAAACTAGTCAACTCAATTCAATTAATCTCATTAATCAAAGAGTACCCAATATTCTGGAGAACCATCATTGCTCTACGTGTGTCATACAATTATGATCCTTCTATTTCCTATCTCCTAAAAGAGGCCTAAGGCAAGATATTTGTCGGCTCCCTATTAGCTTCGATACTATGTCTCTATTTTCTCAATGTTTGAATCCATTTTATGTGACCTCATCTTTGAAAAACTCCTTTTCCAAATTATCACATCACATTTCATAAGGATTTCTTGGAATTGATCATTATAGAACATATAGAAAATGTACTCACTCTTCACAATAGAAAGGAATTGGATTTCATGTTGGATCTCACAAACCTCAAGGCAAAGTAACTCATACCTAATCTCAACCTGAAAGACCTGCTAAGTGGTCAAGGATGAGTAAAAACACGAGGAATGGATACAAGGTTATCATGGATTCTCAAGTTAGAGTACTACTAATATGCACTAACATAAACAGGAGAACTAGCCAATATCGACTTACCACTTTGGCTATCTAATGGATTCTCCAGTGGGTCTTTAATACCTTATTCTCTAACAAGCACTTACTAACATGCACCCGAAACAGAGCAATCCCCAACCCTTGGAATTATGCATCATTAGTGCAAGTATATTTGGATCTTAGATGCCCCATCTCATAAGATCCTATGACTTGAAAGTTTTAAGATCACGATCGTGTGAAACTTATTTCATGATCACCAAACTAAGTCCCGCAGTTTTAGGTGATCTAAGGGCTTTTTCCAAATACATGTGAAGTATAATAAAGCATAAGATGAAGGTGGCCATATAAAGAATATCATTCAATTAAGATTGCTTTACAAGGTAATAGTTTGTACAAGGCCAATCTCATTAGCTTGTAGGGTACTATTGCAACAGATAGATAGGTAACGACCTTTAAGGTAAAACTAATGGCAAAAGGTTACATTCAAAGACCTAGTATTTATTTAAAGAAAACATTTTCACCAATTTCTATGCCTAAGTCTATTCGATTCATGCTTTCCATAGTAGTATAATATGACTATGAGATACAATAAATGGATGTGAAGACCAATTTCCTCAATAGAAACATTGAAAAAAAATCTTTATGGAGCAACCACATGGTATTACATCTACAGAGAGTGACCAAAATGTTTGCAAACTCGAAATGTCCATTTATGGACTTAAACAAATATCTTGAAGTTGGAACATATGTTTTGATAAGATAGTTAAATCGTTTCATGTTATCAAAAATGTATATGAACCTTGTGCATACGAAAAGGCTAGTAGGAGTAGCAAGGTTTAGTATGGAAGAATCCAAGAAGGGATTCATTCTCATAGGACATTATCTTCGTCTTTCCAAGTTTATGGCCCCAAGACTGACGACAAAGTGATTTATTCTCATAGGACATAGTCTTCATCTCTCTAAGTTTATTACCCTTAAGACTGACATTGATAGAGAAAGAATGTCCCACATACCTTATGCATCCACCATAAAGAGCACAATGTATGTTGTTTAATGTATAAGGCTGAATGTAGCACATGCTCTAAATGTTATGCGCTGCTTTCAATCTGACCTCGATGAACATCATTGGCTAGCCATAAAACCAATCCTAAAGTACTTAAGAATAACAAAGGATTTGTTTTCAGTATATGGCAATGGAGAATTGAAACTTGAAGGATTTTTAGATTCTAGTTTCAATTCAATGAAGATGACCAAAAATCCACATTAAGATTTAAATTTCACCTTAATATTAGTGTGATGAGTTGGAAGAGTTCCAAACAAGACACTACTGTCAATTTTACCACTGAAGCGGATTATATTGCTACTTCAGAAACTACAAAGGAGGGTGTTTGGATGAAAAACTTCATCCAAGAGTTGAATGTAGAAGTGAAGTCAATTTACCACTAAGATCCAATAATTTAAACTAAAAATAGCTAAATTAACTAGGCTACACTCGAGACTAAGAATCTAATCATGCTACTAATTTAGATTTGGATAAAGGATTACCTTTAATGCTCAAAAATCTAAGGAAGGAGAAAGAACACTGGAACACTTGAAAGCTGTGTTCCAGTGGCACAGCAGCAACTTGGCAACAATTTCCCAATCAAACCACCTCCAAAATTTCCAAAATTTGGACACAACCTCCTAAACACCTTGGGGAAGCCCCAGTAAAAATTTCAGCAATAATTGAATCTGGAAAGGTCTGGACAAAAGCCTCCAAAGTTTTTGCCTTTACAGTGGATATCCAAAAGCTTAGCTATCCAAATGTCTAGCCTTCAATGTCAAGATGCACACAACAATGGAAAATACAAATCACTCCTATGTTAGCTGAAAAACCAAAGATAGATGAGGTAGATGAAGGGTGAATTTTAAGGAGGGAGGATGAAGAAAAGTGTGGGACTTCAACACATGAGTGAATCACACAAAGTTGGAGGGAAACAATGGAATATAACAATTAGATCATGCAAGGCACAATGACTAGCCACCTCTATCCTATTTATATAGAGATGGAGGTGTGATGCAATTTGGCAACACTTCTCCCATGAGGTTGGTGCCAACTAGCAAGCAAGTTGCATGTGTGAAATGTTCATTTTACTTGCATTTGGATTTCATTAGGAATCTTCATTTCATCTTATGAAATGTCATTCAAATAAATTCTAGTGCAATCTAAATGAACTCTTTCATTTAAATTTTCTCTCTAGATTAATTCTTTATATTAATTAAATTAAGCTCTTAATTTAATCAATTAGTTTTAACTTAACTCTTTAAGTCAATTAGTTTAACTCTTTAAACTAGAAGATATCAACTTAACTTCTTAAGTTAACTTGACCAATTGATAGTCATGTGGCACCAATTAAATTAAAATTTTAATTTAATTGGTCTAATTTAACAATTAAATTAATCAAGCTAAAATGACCAAAACTTAGCCAACCATTTCACCTCTATAAAATCAGTAAAGTGGAATTTTCTAACTCTTGGAAAAATCCCTTCATTAAATAGGATTTTCATTTGGCATTTGTGTATGAGCTCAGAACTTTTGTGATATTTTGAATATCAAAATATTCACATTAGTTTAAACTCCTTTAAACTAATAACTCAATTCAACTAATCTATATTAATTACAGAGTACCCAATCTCAATGGTTGATACCAACCTCAATCCCATGGAGCCCAACTAATTGTTGGAATATTGCCTCACAAATTAATTAGATTGGCCTTGTAAACTATTTCATTGTAAGGCAATCTTGATTGAATGATATTTATTATATAGTCATATTTATCTTATGTTCTTTATTTCCTTCACTTGTATTTAGATAAAGCACCTAAATCCCACAAGACAAAGGGATTTGGTCATACCCTAGGTGGTGATCATGGAATAGGTCTTATACTACCATGATCTTAAATCTTCCAAGTCATAGGATCTTATGAGACAAGGCATCTAAGATTCGGATAAACTTGCACTAACAATGCTTAAATCCAAGGGTTGGAGATTGCTCCATTCCATGAGCAACTGTATGAGATATGGGTGCATGTTAATAGGTGCTTATTAGAGAATAAAGCTCTAAAGACCCATTGGAAAATCCACTAGATAGCCATAGTGGCAAGTCAGTAGTAACTAATTCTCCTACTTATGCTAGTGCATATTATTAGTCCTCTGACTTAGGGGTGTATGGTAACCTTGTGTTCAGTCCTTATACTTTGACTCTTCCTTGATCCCCTAGCGGGTCTTTTTGGTTATGATTGGGTATGAGCTACTTGGCATAGAGATTAGTGAGATCCAAGATGGAATCCAACTCTTCATTTTTGTGAAGAGCAAATGTATCTTCTATGTGTTCTATAATAATCAATTCCAAGAGATCCTTGCGCAAGGTGATGTGATAATTTGGGAAGGCATTTTCAAAGATGAACTCACAAAAGGAATTGAACATTAAGAATAGAAACATAGTATCAAGGCTATTAGAGAGCTGATAAATATCTTATCCTAGGCCTCTTTCGGGAGATAAGAGATTGAAGGACCGTATTTGTATGGTATGCATAATGATAGAATGATTCTTCAAGAGCCTTGATTTTGGCCAATTATTTTGGCTCTATGGGCTTGAGAATGGACATCGACTATAGAGATTGGGTACTCTTTAATTAATGAGATTAATTGAATTAAGTCGCTTAGTTTAAAGAAGTTTAAACTAAAGTGAATATTTGATATTCCAAAAGTCACAAGGAGTTGTGAGCTCATGTCCAATGAATGGTAGAGCCTAATAGGTCACACATAAAAGCCTAAGAATGCTTTCACACGAAGAGATGGATCCTATCTTAGATCTTACAAACCTCCATGCTTAATTAGCTCATACCTAATCTCATTCCCCAAATAACTAGTTATGTGGTTGGGGAAAAGTCAAAGCATAAGGGCCTAAACACAAGATTACTATGGATCCTCAAGTCCAAGGAATAATTATATGCACTATCATAAGCTTGAGAACTTACAATTACCGACATGCTACTCCATCTATTTAGTGAATTCTCTTAGCGGGACTTTTATACAATCACCCACTAACATATATCTGTGTTTAACATAGATTGCCCATAAAATAGGGCAATATCCAAGTCCTTGGAATATACATCATTAGTGCGAGTATATTTGAATATTAGATGACCCCTCACATAAGATTTTATGACTTGGAATATTTATATGATTTGTTTCATAAACACCATCATATGTGTGACCAAGTGTCATAGTATTATATGATTTAAAGGCTTCAACCAAATGCAAATGAAGTATAAAAAGCATAAGATGAAGATGACCATTTGATAAGAATACTATTCAATTAAGATTGTCTCACAAGTGGAGTAGTTTTACATGCCAATTCTATTTGGCAGTGTGGCATTATTGCATCAGTAATGATTCACCTTGAAATAATTCATTCATCCAATTTGTTAAGACTCCATGGGCTTGTTGCTAGAGATTAACTATAAAGATTGGGTACTCTTCAATTAATGGAGATTAATTGATAGAGTTACTAGTTTAAATGAATTTAAACTAATTCAAATATTTTTAATATTCAAAATATCACAAGGCGTTGTGAGCCCATGTATAATGAATTGGTGAACTTAATGGGTCATACATAAAAGCATAAGAATGCTCTTATTTGATAGGATATTTTTTTCTAAGGAGTTAGAAAATGCATTGGGTGGTTTTTACCTAAAGGGAGAGAGGGCAAGTTGGCTAATTTTAAATAGGTCACTTAGGCTTGATCAATTTAAGTGTTAAATTAATTAAAATAATTTAAATATTTAAATTAGGCTAATTGAATTAAGATGTCTAATTGGTGCCATGTGACAATTTAATTTGTTGAAGTCAATTTAAAGAGTTAAGTTGACTTAAGAAACTTAAGAAGTTAAGTTAAACTAATTAAATTAAAAAATTTATTTAATTGGTAGGGAATTTAAATTTTGGAGGGAAAATCATTTGGAAGAGTTTATTTCAATTTATTGAATTGTCATTTTTAATTTATGAAATTAAAATTTTAATTTAAGCTAGAATTAAATCTAGTAGGGTGGCACATGTGGGCATGGTATGAATGGAGCTTCCAAAAGCTTCTTATCACACTATAAATACACCTTCATGTGACTAGCCATAGCTAGCTCAGTCCATGCTTCCATTTTTCCTCCAAAAGATAACATAACTCATGTGTTGAGTAACTACCATCGTATATTCTCTTCATTTTCTCATCTCCCTAAAAGCTACCTCCCTGTCTTTCTCTCCGCCCCCTATCATGTTTTTCCTCTATTTTATTCTAGCTTATATTTTGAGGAATTCAGAGGATTCTAGCTATGTTGATCACTATTAGAGGCTTTACATTTAGTAACCTAAGTTTCAAAGACTGACCTATCCTTTGTGGGTGATTTTTTGGAGGAGCTTTGGATTGATTTTGGAGCCATTTTTCCTCCTTATTTTCAACTACTTTGAGGCTGTTTTGGAGGTCAATTGGTGAGTAAAAGTTTCTGGTACCAAGTGGTTTTGGTGTGGAGAAAACAATTATTGAAGAGGACGGTGTTTATATTACCTCAGAAGAGTCTAAGAAAAAGATCTACTTTGTTGCCTTGTTTTCCTTCAAAGGTAATCTTCTCACTTTCAAATCCTATTTTATGACCTGATGATTGATCTATGGATTGGAGATTGCAAGTTAATTTTGCCTTATTTTTTATTTTAATTATGGATCCTTGCATCTCTCTTTTTTTTAGAGTGTCTGATGAAAGCTTCCAAAGGCTTCAATCTCACACTATAAATGCATTCCTCTCCTTCTAATGGTTGGCCACTTTGCATAATTTTTAGTTGCATTTTTCCTTCCCATTTTGTGAGGATCTCATTTGTTTAGAAAAAGCACCGCTTAGATTCCATCCAACAATTTTATCTCTCCAATAACGTCCTCACACTTTATTCTTCATTCTCCTATTGAAATAGTGATGCACAAGCCAATTGCATTGGCTAGTAAAACTACTATAATTATGAGATAATCTTGATTGAAAGATATTTTTATTAAATAGCTATCTTCATCTCATGCTTTTCAGACTTCACTTTCATTTGGTTAAACCCCATAAATTATATAAGATTATGGGACTTGGTCACGCATATGATGGGGATCATGAAATAAATCTCCATGCTCATGATTTAAAAGTATTCCAAGTCATAGAATCTTTGAGATGGGGCATCTGAGATTCAAATAAACTTTCACTTATGATGCATATTCCAAGGGGTTGGATATTACTCCATTTCATGGGCAATCTAAGTGAGGCATGTATGCATATTAGTGGGTGCCTATTAGAGAACAAGGCACTGTAGACTAATCAGAGAATCCACTAGATAGTTGTAGTGGCAAGTCGGTAGTGGTTAGTCTTTCTGCTTACGTTAGTGCATATTATTAGTCCTTTGATCTGAGAATCCATGGTAATCTTGTGTCTAGTTCTCATGCTTTGACTCTTTCTTGACCACCTGGCGGGTATTTTGGGTTGAGATTAGGTATGAGCTACTTGGCATAAAGGTTTGTGAGACCCAAAATGGAATCTAACTCCTCGCTGTTGTGAAGGGTGAGTACATCTCATATGTGTTCTATGATGATCAATTCCCAAAACTTCTTGCGTAAGGTGGTGTGATAATTTGGAAAAGGAGTTTTTCAAAGATAAGGTCCTACAACAAGGATCAAATATTAAGAATAGAGACATAGTATTGAGGCTATTGGGGAGCTAATAAATATCTTGTCCTAAGCATCTTTTAGGAGATAGGAGATGGAAGAATTGTATTTATATGGCATGCATAGAGCGATGATGGTCTCCAAAATATTCATTTTAGCTAATTAGTTGGGCTCCATAGTCTTGAGGTTGGACATTAACCATGAAGATTGGGTACTCTTCAATTAATGAGATTAACTGAATTAAGTAAACCAGTTTAAAAGAAGTTTTAAACTAGAATGAATATAAGATATTCAAAAGTCACAATGAGTTGTGAGCCCATATCTAATGAATGGTAGATTCTATTAGGTCACATACAAAATCCAATTAGTTTCCTAATTAATGGAGAGAATTTTCTAAGGTGTTAGAAAATGATGTCTTCTACTAGATCGATTTTTGTGCCAAGTTTGAGGGTTAATTTTAGCTTGATTGATTTTAAGTGTTAAATTAATTAACTAATTTAAGAGTAAAATTAGACCAATACTTATGGAGTTAATTATTTGGTGCCAACATGACCATCAATTGGTTATGTTAGCTTAATGAGTTAAGTTAACAAATTTAGCTTAAGGAGTTAAGCAAGTTTGACTTAAAGAGTTAAGTCAAAGAATAATTAATTAAATTAAAAAGTTTAATTTGATTAATTAGGAAGAATGAATTTTGGAGGGAAGACTTAAATGAAATTTGAAATGGCATCTTAATTAATTTGAAATGAGATTCCAAATGTAACTAATATGCAAATGAAATTTGAATAAAATTTGGATTCAAATTTTGCCACCTAAGCACCCCTACTTGGCCGCCCCCTCATGGAATGCATGATGCCACCTTAGCATCATACTATTTAGCATCTATATATACAGAGATAGGGCTTAGCTATAACATGCTTATCGGTGTGAAGAATTAGATTCTTTTTTCCCTCCAAAACTACTTGCAAGCTAGTATTCATATGTTGAAAGCCAAGCTTCCTTTTTATTTTTCTTACCAAAATTCAGCCTTCACTATTAGAAAACTCTCTAGTCTTACTCCAGCTCATAGACTAGAGATTTAGAAAGATCTCATTGGCATGTGGATCTTTTCAATAAAGGTAAGGCGTGTGACTTGCTTGTTTTTGGTGATCCACCTACACAGGCCCGACTTGGTGATTTTATCCAAGGAGTTCCAATTGTCAAATTGATCTAAAAATTTTAACTAAAAGTTCATAAAAGTGTTTTCAATCTATAGATATTTTTTCAGAATTTTTGGAGATGATTTGATAGGGTGATCGTCACAATTTTCTTGTCGTGCCACTAGTAGGCAGATTCTGGAACTAGTGAAGTGTTCACTTGCTACTCCTTGGATTCGCTCATCAAGGTAATCCTCTATCTAAATCTAAATTTTAGGCATGATTTGATCTTTGTTTATCTTGTGGGTGCTATTTACTTTCATGTTTTGAAGTTTTGCTGGTGCCTTACTAACCTTCAAATGGTATTAGAGCCTAAATCATGATTAGATTTGGATTTTATTTGATTGATTGATTTATGTGATGGATTAATCTAGATCACCATATTCTTAATTTGATTGATGGATTGGAGAATTTGATTGATTTGTATGTGGCTCTTTGATTGATGAATTAAAAGCATGCTATTATGTGTTTTTACTATTAATTCATGTAGTTTGCATGTTTTAATTCATAGTGATTAATGTTGAATGTTTTTTTGGCATTAATTAATGTTATACAGTGATATAGCATGTTAATTAATGGCTGAAAGTGTTTTGGTCATTTTTGGATCCAATGTGACTGGAGTTTTATTAGAGATTTTGAAGAATTTGATTCTTACTTTTCCTAATTTTTGAATGCATGTTTGAGCACTTGTATCTCTAGTTATAAAATGTGTTTTGAATCTAGAAATCAAATTGAAATGTGTGTATTGATGTTGAGAACATGTGTTAAAATTGTTGGCGCATGAAAGTTGAGTGGAGAACACACTTAGCAAGCTTTGAACCCCAAAGATAGGGTTGTTGGCATAGCCTAGGTGCTGGCCAGGCAACGTCCGAATGTTGTGCACACAGGCTACCCAGTTGTGTGCTAGGGCTACCAGGTAGTCCGATTTAGGGGAGTTTGGTTAGCTTTGAGTTGTTTTTTCAACTCCTTTAATGTTCAAAAAGTTTTTGCACTACACACGTTAGGTGCACAAGTGTTGTGCAAGGTCTCAAAATTATGTTTGATATTTTTTAATAGTTTGAAAATTGGTTAAAGTTGATCTCCAATTTGTCGCATAAATGTTATGCTTGGTACAATTATTTGTTTATGAGACAAGCATTTAATTGTTGGAATTAATTGTTAATTCTATATTTATTTATTGTTCATTTAATTATTTAATGAATAGAAATGATCATGAGCCTTTAAAATTGACTTTATTTGTTTCAAAGTTGTTGGAATGGGTTGTATTAAATGCAGCTTACATGTCTTTTGTTTTATTTTGTAAAAGTTATAAGAGTAGAATCACTAGGAGTATTATTTCCATTTCAATAAATGTTGCATGGAGCAAAGAGTCTAATAGAGACATGGAGACCTTTTTAAAACCTATAAATCTATGAGATACACTCATGTAATAGTTTAGATTAATCGACTCACTTAAAATCAACTGAAGTGATGCATTTATGGCTTTAAGTGCATCACTTGGTTAGGCTCATGGTCATCCTACCCTAGGAGCATGTAGGTGCATTTACTTAGTTACACTTTTCATATTTGATTGATATATAAGATGCATGACTAGGATATAGAGAACCTAAATAAGAAAATAAAAATGTTGAGATCTTTGTAAGCAAAAATACTCCACTTAGAATGTCTAAGTATTTTTAAATATTAAGTCAACATGGATACAGGTTAAATGAGTTTTAATTAATTAAAGCCTTCCACCAATAGTGTTTTCCATGATAATGCTACTGATTTTGTGTGATGGCACTTGGTTATGGGGGTCACATTTAGGAGGAAAGCTGTGAGCATACACTTTGCATGAGATACACCTTTGACTTGGTAACCCTTGCGCATTGGCACTTGATTAGGGGAAATGTCATGAGGCTATCTCGAGACAAAGTTTGATTGGTGAGTTTATCTTAACACTTAGTAGTATAGATGGCACATGGTCACATGGGTTTATATGAAAAATGAGGCAAAATATATCAAGAGTTGCATAAGATGTAATTAGTAAACGTTGCTTACCATTTGATTGCTTGTGGATAGCACTTGGTCACTGGGTCTATTGGCAAGTCTTGGGTCTTGATTCTCACTAGAAAATTTGATTTCTTGATTCTTCTTGAGGGTGAAGAATTTGATAAATTAGTAGGAGAAAAACATACTTGAAAAACCATGAACATATTTTCAATATCAAATTCAATCACATGCTTATTCTCTTTTTTTGCCTCATGTAGATTTTTGAAATCTTCAACAAAAAAATGGCTTAAAATCCATTCACAAGAATTTTGGAAACCAATAAACTCACTAGGTTAAACTTCCAAGCTTGGTTGAGAATCTTTAAGATAATTCTTGACTCTTGATAAGAGGACATATGTTCTTGATCAAAGTCCATTGATCACTTAGGGTGATGATACAACCAATGAGGTTCATAAAGTGTTCACAAAATTTATGGGTGATGATCTACAAGTTAGATGCCTTCTGTTGGCATCCACAACTAATGAGCTCCAAAATATTCATG
This sequence comes from Jacaranda copaia, assembly GCA_014898725.1. Lineage (NCBI taxonomy): Eukaryota > Viridiplantae > Streptophyta > Magnoliopsida > Lamiales > Bignoniaceae > Jacaranda > Jacaranda copaia. Next base: position 108,365 of record JACGDI010005271.1, on the reverse strand, counting down.
AGCATATGAAAGATGCTTGTGAGATCTATACATACCTACAAGAGTTGTATGGTGTTTAAATAAGACATAAAAGGTTTACTTTGTCTAAGGAGTTCTTTAGGACAAAGATGCGTGAAGAGGTTAGAGTCCTTGATCATGGGCTAAAGTTGATTGTACTCATCAAAAAGTTTAGACAACTTGATGTGATCATAGACAACGATCTTTATGTAGATTTGATCCTTCAATCATTGCCACCCTTGTTTAACCAATTTGTTGTGAACTTTAATATGTCCAAGCAAATAGCAATGACCAATAAATTGGTAAACATGCTAGTGATCATGGAGGCAATGATGAGAAAACAAAAACCTCTTATGATGGCATCATTCTCCAAGTTGAAAAGTCCGAAGGGCCCTGGAAAGGGAGGCAAGCGGGAGAAAAGTTCTTCCTCGAAAGGGAAGCAACCCGAGAAAAGTTCTGGTAGAGTTAAGAAAAGAACTAAGACTGATGCAAACTATTTTCATTGTGGTAAAAAGGGTTATTGGAAAAGAAATTTCAAAGCTTACCTTGCTACTCTTAAGAAGGGTATATATTTCTTTGATGTGCATTTCATAAATAATTTTTCCTCATGGGTATTGGATAACACATATGGTTCTCACCTTTATAACACATATAGGGGATGGAAATAAGAAGTCTACACAAAGGGGATTTAATCCTCCGCCTTAGAAATGGAGCAAGAGCTACGTCCAAAGTCTAAGGCGTAATAATACTAGACTTATGGAATTCTTGTATTGTTCTTGATCCAATTTACTATGTACCTAACCTTGTTAAGAACATTGTTTCAATTTTTATTTTGGATAATGAAGGATTTGATTTGTTAATATCAAATGGGAAGTTGAAAGCATTAAGGAATGGTTCCTTAGTTGCTTAAGGTACATTAGTTAATGGATTATACATGCTTGATTTTTCCACTCCTCTAATGCATGCTCAAACAAATACAAGAAAACTACATATCCAAGAAGATGCCATCTTGTGGCATGCTAGACTTGTGCATATCTCTAAAAATAGGATGAGCAAGTTGGAAGCTCTCAAAGCACTAAAAGTCAGTGGCGTTGTGGACTTTCCCACTTGCGAATTCTTATTTGAAGGGAAAAATGACCAAGGCTCTCTTTTTAGGACAAATGGAGTGATTAAATCTTTTGGATTTGATCCATGTGGATGTTTGTTGACCACTAAAGAATAGTGAAAAAGGTGGCTATTCTTACTTTATTACGTTCACTGATGTTTATAGTCGGTACGGACATGTGTATCTTATGAAGTACAAACTCTTCCTAATCGTCAAGTAGGCTCTTCACCGATATAGCAGGATCCCACCATTGCTCCCTTGATAGAATTCTCCATTTAGGCTAAAATTTTAACTGAAACACCTCAACTCTTTGAAAATTCTATAGTTCAAATTTTAGGCCAATCAGATCTCCAGAGGTACTCCAAGCAGAGGTAAAAACTAGCTACTAGAAATAGCTCCACTCAAGAGCAAAAAGCAACCAAACTAGATTGCCTCTAATGCGAACGTCTAGACACCAAATCAATGGCCTATTCCCTATAGAAAGGCCAGAATACTTGCAGAGAATGATGGTAGGAAGGCTAAGAAAAGTATGGTGCAAGGAGGAGGAAGAAGGAGAGAGTAATAGGAGACTAACAACTTAGATTCCCACTACACAATATTATTGGGAGAGTATCACACAAAATACGCTCACCTTATGCTCTACTTAGCTGGCTAGTCACTATATCTATATATAGGAGTGGTCACACACCTTCCTTCTAGAAGAAGGTGATGCCAAGTGTCCTTGCTTAGGTGGTCACTAACTTTGTGATTAGTGAATTTAATTGAAGCACAAATTTCATCTAATGAAATATCTTGTAATTAAATTCTAATTCTAATTAAATGAACTCTTCATTTAATAATTCTTCAAAAATTTTCTCCCCAACTTAATTAAATTAAACATTTTAATTTAATGAATAATTATTTGACTTAACTCTTAAATCAAAGTGCTTAACATTTTAAACTAGTCAAAATTAACTTAACCTGTAAATTAATTTGACCAATTGATAGTCATGTGAAATCAATTAATTAATAATTAATTAATTAATTATTTTTAATTTAACTCTTAAATTAATTTGACTAATTTAACAATTAAATTGATCAAGCCAAAAATGACTATAATTTTACCTTTTCCAGAAATTGGTCATAAATTTTCTAACTCTTAGAAAATTCTCCTTTCTTCAATAGACCATGTCATTGGCTTTTGTTTATAACCTATTAGGTTCTATCATTCATTGAAAATGAGCTTACAACTCCTTGTGACTTTTGGAATATCCAATATTTACATTAGTTTAAACTCCTTTAAACTAAGCGACTCTATTCAGTTAATCATATTAATTAAAAAGTACCTAATCTCCATGATCGATGTCCAATCTCAAGCCCATGGAGCCCAACTAATTGGCCAAAATAAATGCTCTTGAAAAACCATTCTAGCATTACACTTACTATGCAAATACAGTCCTTTCATCTCTTATCTCCCGAAAGAGGCCTAGGGTAAGATATTAGTCGGCTCCCTAAAAGCCTCAATTCTATGTTTCTATTCTTAATGTTTGATTCCATAATGTGACCTCACCTTTGAAAATTTTTTTTTCCAAATTTTCATACCACCTGGTGCAAGGATTTCTTGGAATAAATCATTACAGAATACATAGGAGATGCACTCACCCTTCACAAAAATGAAGAGTCAAATTCCTTCTTTAAATCTCACAAACCTCCATGTCCAGCAACTCATGTCCAATCTCTACCCGAGCAGCTTGCTAAGTGACCAAGGAAGATTTAAAGCATAATGGCCAAACACAATGCTACCATGGATCCTTAGGTCAAAGGACTAATAATATGCACTAGCGTAAGTGGGAAAACTCAACACTACCGACATGCCATTTCGGCTATCTAGTAGATTCTCTAGGCAGGTCTTTAGTACTTTGTTCTCCTAATAAGCACTTGCTAACATGCATCCATATCTTATATGGGATTACCTATGGAATAGAGCAACATCCAACCCTTGGATTTATGTATCAACAATGCAAGTTTATCTAGATCTTAGATACCATGTTACATAAGATCCTATGACTTGAAAATTTAAGAACATGGTCATATAAGACTTATTCTATGATCACCAGCCAATGTGTGACCAAGTCCTATAGTCTTGTGTGATCTATAGCTTCATCAAAATGCAAGTGAAGAAAATAAACAGCATAAGATGAAGATGGCCATATGATAAATATCATTCAATTAAAATTATCTTATAATGAAATAGGTTACAAAGTCAATCAAATTGGCTTGCGGGACACTATTCCAACAATCTCCCACTTGCCCTAAAGCTAATACCCCATGGCCTTGAGAACTATCTTCTTAAGATATGCTTCAAAGACCATTTGCAATAAGGGTTTAGTCAATAGATCTACTATGTTCTCTTTCGAGGCAACTCTCTCCATTCATATATCGCCTCTATCAATGATCTCTTAGATCAAATGATATCACCATAAAATGTACTTAGATCACTGATGAGATATAGTCTCTTTAGCTTGTGCTATTACCTCATTATTGTCACAGAAGACAACAACTGGCTCAGCAATGCTAGGCACTACATTCAACTTTTGAATGAAGTTTTTCATCTAAACACCTTCATTTGTGGCTTTTGAAGTCGCAACCTATTCTATCTCTGTGGTAAAGTTAGTCATGGTATCTTATTTGGAACTTTTCCAACTTACCGCACTACTATTGAGATAAAATATGAATCTATAACTAGATTTGAGGTCATCTACATTGGATTGGAAACTTAAATCCGAAAACCTATCGAGTTTCAATTCTCCACTGCTGTATACCAAAAATATATCCCTAGTTTTTCTCAAGTACTTAAGAATTGCTTTTACGACTATCTAATAACTCTCATCAGGCTTAGATTAGAACATATTCATAACTCTTAGCGAGTGTGCCATATTCGGTCTAATAAATTGAACTGTATATATTATGCTTCCAATAGCAGAGGCATAAGGTATGTGAGGCATTCTTTATTTCTCTTCCTCAATCTTGGGGGCCATAGACTTCGAGCGACGAATGCCATCTCCTATAGAAAGAAACCCTCTCTTGAATTCTTCTATACTAAACCTCTTTAGTAATTTGTTAATATACGGGATTTGGAAAAGCCCTAGCATCCTCTTTTATCTATCTCTATAGATACGTATTCCCTATACGTAGAATGCTTCTTCTAAATCCTTTATGGAAAATTTAGTAAATAACCATGCTTTATTATACTCTAACAATCCTACCTCATTCCTAATAAGAAGGATGTTACTGTCATAAAGCACAATAAATTATACACTACTCCCATTGGCCTTCATATACACACATAGCTCATACATATTCTTGAGAAAGCCAAACACTTTAACTGTTTTGTCAAAGTGTATGTTCCAACTTTGGGATTCTTATTTGAGTCTGTAAATATTTGGAGTCTGTAAACCTTTTGCTTACTTTCTTTGGATGTAAAACCTTATGGCTACTCCATATAGATTTCTTCTTCAATGTTACTAATGAGAAAAGTAGTTTTTTTATCCATTTTTCATATCTAATAGTCATAATACATGGCTATGGTAAGTAAAATCTAAATGGGCTTAGGTATAGCTATCGGTGAAAAATTTTTCTTAAAATTAATACTAAGTCTTTGAGTGTAACCTTTTGCCACTAGTTGTGCCTTAAAAGTCACCACTTCTCTATTTTCCCTAGGTTTTCGCTTATAGATCTACTTACAACCAATGGGAACTATTTCCTTTGGTGGATCTACCAAAGTCCACACATTATTTGAGTACATGGAGTCCATTTTGGATCTCATGGCTTCTAGCTAACATCCTAATTCTATATTTGACATAACTTCCTCATAGGTCTTTGGATCATCATCTAATTACCTTGTCTAATAAAGGAATCCAAATCTTTTGGGTTGCTTCTTAATCTGGTCTGACCTTATCAGAGGTTGTGTACAAGGCTCTTTCAACTCCGTTGTTTCCACTATCTATAAGATTTTTTTATTATCTTGAACTTCATCAAGTTCTACGACAACTCCCTTTTTATCTAATAGAAATTCCTTTTTCAAAAAGTGGGCATTCCTTGAAACAAACACTTTTTGCTATGAGGGATCATAAAAGTAATAACCTATAGACTTTCTAAGATATCCCACAAACTTGAACAAGATGGATCTACTGTTCAACTTATCTCCCACTGTCTATCTTACATGTGTAGGAGATCCCTAAACTATGAGATATTGTTGAGAGAGTGCTTTGCCATGCCATATCTCATATAGTATTTGATGCACTGACTTTGAAGGTACTATATTAAGTAACCTTGTTACCGTTTCTAAAGTGTATCCCTAAAAGGATATAAGCACATAAAAAAAACTCACCATGAAATGTACCATGTCCAATAAGGTACAGTTTCTCCTCTTAGCTACTCCATTATGCTAAGGTGTGCCCAATGGAGTCTATTAAGAGAAAATCCCATTCTCTTTTAGATAATCTAAGAATTTAATACTATTCACACCTTTGTCTAATCTAAGGGCTTTAATACTAAGTCCCTTTTGCTTTTCAACTTCATTCTTGTATTCTTTGAACTTTTCAAAGGCCTCAAACTTGTACTTCATAAGATACACATGTTCGAATTGACTATAATCATTGGTGAATGTGATGAAGTAAGAATAGCTTTCTCTTTTACTAACTCTTAGTAGACCACAAATGCCCGTATTGACCAAATCCAAAAAATTTGTGGAGCACTCCATTTGTCCTACAAAAGGAGCTTTGGTCATTTTTTCCTTTAAATAAGATTCACAAGTAAGAAGGTCCTCAATGCCAATAACTTTTAGAGCTTTGATAGCTTAATCTTATTCATCCTATTTTTGGAGATATGCCCAAGTCTAGTATGCCATAGAATGGCATCTTTTTGGTTATCCAATTTTCTTTTGTTTGATTGAATATGCATTAGTGAAGTATGAGAATCAAGTATGTATAATCCATTAATCAATATACCTTTGGCAATCAAAGAACTATTCTTTAATGCTTTCAAAATCCTATTTGATATATAAAAATCAAATCCTACACTATTAAGAACGAGAATTGAAATGATGCTCTTAACAAGATTAGGTAAATAATAAACTAAATTAAGTAAAATTTTGGAGTTCCCCAAGTTCAACTTAATTACGCCTTAGACCATGGCTGCAACTCTTGACCCATTTCATTGATAAAGGATTACATCCTCTTTACATAGACTCCTTTTTCTTTCCATCTCCTATAATAAATTACAAAGGTGAGAACCACATACGGTATCGAATACCCATGAGGAAGAACTAGTCGTGCAATGCATTTCAATAACAAACATACCACTCTCAAGGGTTGCAAGATAAGCCTTGCAATTTCTCTTCTAATACCTTTTTTCATCATAGTAGAAATAGTTTACATTGGTCTTAACCTTTTTCTTAACCCTCTCAGAACTTTTCTCAAGTTGCTTCCCTTTGGAGGTAGAACTTTTTTTCCTCTTACTTTCCATTTTTGGGCTTTTTGACTTAGAGAAAGAAGTAAACATCAAAGGCTTTTCCCTTTTCAATGTCACCTCAATGGTCACAAGCACATTCACCAATTCAATGATTGTAACCTCTTTCTTGGACATGTTAAAGTTCACAACAAATTGGTTGAATGATGGGGTCAATGACTAAAGGATCAAATCCACATAGAGGTCATTGTCCAAGATCACATTGAGTTGCCCAAGCTTTTCGATGAGTCTAATCATCTTTAGCCCATGATCATTAACACTTGAACTCTTTCTCATCCTTGACCTAAAGAGCTCTTTAGACAAAGCAAACCTTTTATGTTTCGATTGCACACCATACAACTTTTGTAGGTGCTTATAGATCTCACTTACATGCCTCATAAGCTCGTGAGTCATTTGGAGCTCATTGGTCATGAATGTCATAATAAGATACTTCACTTATAGATCATCAACTATAAAGTTGGTGAACACTTCATGTGCCTTATTAGAAGGGTCATCGCTCAATGTGTCTAGTAGACTTTGATCTAGGACATAAGTCCTCTTTTCAAAGTAAAAAATTATCTTAAGGTTTCTTAACCAACCTTGAAAGTTAGGCCCATTGAGTTTATTGATTTTCAAAATGATTGTGAGTGGATTTTTAGCCATTTTATTTTTGGAGATTTCAAAAATTTATAAAAGGCGAAGAAAGAGTATAAGCATGTGATTGATAATTGATATTAAAAACATGTTCATGGTCTTTCAAGCGTGCTTTTTTCCCACTATATTATCAAATCCTTTACCCCCTCAAAAGAATTTGATAAATCTCATTTCCTAGTGAGAATCAAGATCCCAAGGACTTGTAAGTGGATCACTGTGACCGAGTGTTATCCACGAGCAATTAAAGGGCAAGTAACTTTTGCTAATTGCATCTCGTGCAACTCTTGATGTATTTTGCCTCACTTTTTTTATAGACTCACATGACCATGTGCCATCTATGCCACTAAGTATCTAAGTCCAACACACCAATCATACTTCTATTCAAAATGACTGAGTGCTAATGCATAAGGGTTCTCAAATCGAAGGTGCATCTTATGCTAAGTGCATGCTCACAGCTTTCCTCCTAAGTGTGACCTTTGTGATCGAGTGCCATCACACAAAATCAGTAGCAATATTATGGCATACATTATTGGTGGAAGGCTTGGATTAATTAAAACTCTTTTAATTTATATCTATTTTGACTTGTTATTTGAAAAACACTTAGACATTCTAAGTGGGGGGTTTTTTGCTTGCAAAGATCTCATCATTTTTATCTTTTTATTTAGGTTGTCTATATCTTAATTATACTTCTCATACATCAATAGGATATGGAAACCATAAATAAGTAAATAGCCTAGCATGCTCCTAAGGTGGGATGACCATGAGCCAAACCAAGCAATGTACTTAGAGCCATAGGTGCATCACTCAATTGATTTGGGTTGATTAAACTAAACTATTACATGAGTGTATCCTATGCATTTATGGGCCTTTATGCCTCCTTAGATCTTCTTTGCTCCTTGCAACATTTATAAAAGAAAGAAAACCTCACTACTAGTGATTCTACTCTCATAATTTTACAAAATAGAACAATAGGCATGCAAGCCCCATTTAATATAATCCATTTCAAAAATTGAAATAAATAAAATTAATATTAAAGGCCTATGATCATCCCCATTCATTCATCATCCATTCAATTCCAACAATTAAGTGCTAATCATATTAATAAATAATTGGTCATATAGAAACAAACATAAAATTTGTGCATCATATTTTTGCCACATTTGGAGATCAACTTTAACATGTTTTAAAAGCAATTAAAAATTATTCAACATAATTTTGAGGCCTTGCACAATATTTGTGCAACCAATGTATGTGTTTCAAAATAAGTTTGGTCACTAAAGGAACCAAAACAAAAGCTTAAAATATGTCCCAAACCCAACTAGGGGCCGTTAGCCTTGGTTTGCTCATTGCTGGGTAATAGCTCTCAACCATTACCCTACTATAGGCTGCCCTAAGCTAGCAACACCCCTATTTTGGGGTCATAGCTGAGTCAAGCCATTTCAACTCAACTTTTGTGCACCAAGAATTTTAAAACAACTTCTAACATCAAAACACACAACATAGGTTGAAATTTTAGATTAAAATACCTTTAAAGCTGAAATATCAAGTGCCCAAATATTCTAGAGAAATAAGTATAAGCAAGAATCATATTTTTCAAAAATCACTAGTAATATCTAATCTTATTGGATCCATAAATGACAAAAACAACTGAAGGCCATTCACAACATGCTATATCAGAATATAACATTTACCAATGCCAATTAAAAATTTAACATAAAAAAAATGAATCAAAATATGCCCATTATATGATTTAACAATTAAAACACACAATAGCATGATTCAATCCTTCAATCAGGGAGCCACAAGCAAGATCATCCATGCATTCCAACCCATCATATAGATTCAGTACATGGTGATTTTGATAGGTTCTTCACAAAAACCAATCATCCAAGCTAAGAGAAATCCAAATCTATGCATGAATATGGCTCTGATACTATTTGTAGGTTTGTGTGGCACTAGGGTCCAAATATTTCACAAAATTTGAAAAACTAGCCCACACAAATACCCCAAGGATAAAAACATGCATGAAATTCAGATTTGGAAAGGGAAAACACCTTGATGACAGTAAAAAATGAAGAGAAAGAGTTAAACTCTTTCCAACTATCAAATGGGCCCTTCACCGATATAGCAGGATCACAACAGATTTTACCTTGGATGGACTTCTCCATTTAGGCTGAAATATTTACTGGAACTCCTAAACACTTTCAAAATTCTATAATCCAAATTTCAGGCTGATTAGAATACTAAAGGTACACCCAAAAGAAGCAAAAACTGGCTGCTAGAAACTACTCCAGTTAAGAGCAAAAGCAACCAAAATAGATTACCTCTAATGCAAACGTCCACACACCAAATCTATGGATGATTCTATATAGAAGGGCTGGAAAAAATGTAGAGAATAATGGGAGAAAGCCTGGGAATATTGAGGTGGAGGGAGGAGGGAGGAGGAGAGAATGATGGGAGGCTAACAACTTAGATTCCCACTACACAATATTATTGGAAGAAAATCACACAAAATGCGCACACCTAATATGCATATGGCTAGCCACTCCACCATATCTATATATAGGAGTGATCACACTCTTTCCATAAGGAGGTGATGCCAAGTATCCCTTGCTTAGGTGGTTACTAACTTTGTGATTAGTGAATTTAATTGAAGCACAAATTTCATCTAATAAAATGTCTTGCAATTAAATTCTAATTCTTATTAAATGAACTCTTCATTTACTAGTTCTCTCAAAAATTATCTATCCAAATTAATTAAATTAAATACTTTAATTTAATTAATAATCATTTGACTCAACGTTTATGTCAAAGTGCTTAACAATTAGTATTTAATTTAATTAATAATCATTTGACTCAACTTTTATGTCAAAGTGCTTAACAATTAAGCTAGTCAAAATTAACTTAACCCTTAAATTAATTTTGACCAATTGATAGTCACGTAACATCAATTAATTAGCCTTTAATTAATTAATCTTAATTTAACTCTTAAATTAATTTAACTAGTTTAATATTTAAATTGATCGAGTCAAATTGACTACAATTTTGCCTCCTCCAAAAACGAACATGAATTTTCTAACCCTTAGAAAATTCTACCCGAGCGACTTACTAAGTGACTAGGAAAGAGTTAAAACATAAAACCCAAACACAAAGCTGCTACAGATCCTCAAGTTAAAGGACTAATAATATGTATTAGTGCAAGTGGGAGAACTCACCATTACTGATATGCCACTTTGGCTATCTAGTGGATTTTTTAGGTGGGTCTTCAATACCTTGTTCTCTAACAAACACCTATCAACATATATCTATATCTCATATTGGATTACTTATAGAATAGAGCAACATCCAACCCTTTGATTTATGCATCATCAGTGCAAGTCTATCTGGATCTCATATGCCCTATCTCATGAGATCCTATGAGTTGGAAGATTTAAGATCACGATTGTGTAGGCCTTATTCTATGATCACCACTCAGTGCATGATCAAGTCCCATAGTTTTGTGTGATCTATGGGCATCATCCAAATGCAAGTGAAAAAAATAAAGAGCATAAGATGAAGATGGCCTTATGATGAATATAATTCAATCAAGAATATTTTACAATGAAATAGTTTACAAAGCCAATCAAATTGGCTTGCGGGAAACTATTTCAACATTTGCATGAAATGCATAGAGCTAGAATGGTTCTCCAAAAGCATTCATTTTGGCCAATTAGTTGGGCTCTATAGGCTTGAGGTTGTACTTCAATCTTGAAGATTGGGTAGTATTCAATTAATAGAGATTAGTCAAATTAAGTCGATTAGTTTAAAGGAGTTTAAACTAAGATGAATATAAGATATTTAAAAGTTATAAAGAGTTGTGAACCTATGTCCAATGAATGGTAGGACCTAATGTATCACATACAAAAACCAATTGCATATCCTCAGTGATGAAGGGAAATATTCTAAGGAGTTAGAAAATTTTCTACATGACAAGTTAGAGGTTAACTAATTAACATAAGGGTTGTGGTCGATTGTGGCTTGGTCAATTTGATGAGTTAAATTGATCTAATTAATTTAAAGAATTAAATTAAACTAATTAATTAAGGAGTTAACTATTTGGTGCCACTACAATATCAATTGGTTAAGTTAATTTAAAGAATTAAGTTAACAACTATTGGCTTAAGGAATTAAGCTAATTAGCTTAAAAAGTTAAGATAATAAATTTAAATAGTTAATTCAACTTCATTACTTAAATTAAAGGATTTTAATTTAATTAAAATAGGAGAATAAAGTTTAGAAAGAAAATTCAAACTCACAATGCCAACTTACAAGACTAAATGGGCAGTCACCTTGAGGAAGGTGTGATGCCACATTGGTATCACACCATTGTCACTCTATATATAGATATAGAGAGGGGTGTCCAACTAGATAATTAAGCATTGAATGCCCTCTCATTCCATGTGAATTAGATTATCTCAATTTCCCAAGTGTTACCTTATGTGTTGAAGCTTAACTTTTCTTTCTTTTCTTACCTCCAATTCAGAATTCATATTTACATGTTCTCATCTTTATCTGTAGCTAATATTAAGGAGAAATGGATATAGCATTGATGTGTGGATCATTTCATTAGAGGCAAGACATTTGAATTGCTTTGCCTTTGGAGATCTAATTTCTAGTAGCAACTTAGAGGTAATTCTAGGGGACCTCTCCAAGTTATAATTTAGTTGAATTTTGAACCATAGATCCATCAAGGTGTTTTGGAGATCCAGCAAAATGTTCAACTCCAGAAAATTTGTTTGGCTAGGGAATTTCAGCTGCTACTTTTTTGCGCCACTGGAAAGCAATCCTTGAGGAGTCAAGAGCTTTCTTCTAGCTTTTTTTGTTTTATTGCTACGAAATAAGGTAATCCTCATCCTTAATATGAGTTATTATCATGTTTAGATCCTTTTTTGGACATGCAACCTATTTAGTTTCTATTTTTAAAGTGTCAAAAATTAGATCCTAGTGCTACATACGCTTTCAAGTGGTTTTAGAGCTTAATTCATGCTATGATTTGGATTTTTGATTGATTGATCGATGCTATGAATTGGTTAAAATCACCAAATACTTGACCCAATTCATGGATTGGAGTGTTTGGATGATGTTGTATGTGGCTCTTTGCTTGATGAATTGAAATTATGCTAATATGTGTTTTAAGGTGTCAATTTATATGTTGAGCATGTTTTAATTCATAGTTGCTAATGTTAAATATTGATTTGGCATTGGATGATATTATATGTTGATATAGCATGTTTGATTTGGCCTTAAGAAGTTTAGGTCATTCTTAGATCCAATTTGATTGGAGTTTCTTGGAGATTTTTGAAGAATATGATTCTTACTTAAACTTGTTCTTGGAAGCATGATTGCGCACTTGAAATTTATTTTTTAAAAGTTGTTTTAGATCTAAATTTTCATCCATATTGTGTGATTACTTATTTTGGAGGTTTCCTAAATATTTTGGAGCAAATGTTGAGTGAAACTCCACTTGAGTCACCCAAAACAACGAAACGGGGCTACTGCTAGCCCTAGCTGGGTGTTAGCCCGATACTAGGCATTCCATGCTCATGCTTGCCACCAAGCCATTCACATAGGCCAAGCCAATAGTGGTCAGTTTATGTTTAAGCTTGTTTTGAGTGTGAATTTTGGCTCTTTTGTGATCAAAAGTGTTTTATATCACACATAATAGATGCATAAGTATTTTGTAAGCTCTCAAAATTATGTTTGGCATCTTTTATTGCTTTTAAAAACTTATTAAATTTAATCTTCTACAATGATGCATAACTGTTACGCTCAATCTTGCTTGGCCAATTAATTGTTTATGAGATAAGTATTTATTAGAATTAATTGTTAATTCTAAACTTATTTATTACTCATTTAAATATGGAATGAATGATGAATGTGTGGTAATGATCATGAGCCTTTAATATTAATTTATTTGTTTCAAGTTGTTGAAATGTGTTGTATTAAATTGGGCTTGCATGCTTCTTTATTCTACCTTGTAAAAGGTTTAAGAGTAGAATGACTAGGAGCAAGGATTTCTTTCTCTCATAAAAGTTTCATGATGCAAAAAAGACCAATAGAGGCTTGAAGACCCATAAACATATGGGGATACACTCATACAATAGCTAGGTTTAATCAACTAAGTAGTGTATCTATAGCTCTAAGTGCACTATTCAGTTAGACTCTAGTCATCCTGCTCTAGTCATCCTACCCTAGGAGCATGCTAGGTGCATTTACTTATTTATGCTTTCCATATCCTATTGATGTATGAGATGTATAACTAGGATATAGAAAGTCTAAATAAAAAGATAAAATTGATGAGATTGTTGCTGGCAACAAAACCACCCTCTACTTAGAATGTCTAAGTACTACAAATATTAAGTCAAAATGGGTACAAATTAAAAGGAGTTTTAATTAATCCCTACTTTCTACCAATAGTATATGGTATGACAATGCTACTATTATTTATGTGATGTTTCATGAGAAATAAGTCATACTTGTGATGGAAAGCTATGACCATATACTTAACATAAGATGCACCTTTGATTTGAGGCTTTCCATATAGTGGCATATGAGTCGTGGGATGCTTGGAGTGGTCTCAAATGAAAGTTTGATTGGTAAGTTTAAGTTAATACCTAGTAGTATAGATGTCACACTACTCGTGGGTCTACATGAAAAGTGAGACAAAATACATCAAAAGTGGCATAAGATGCAATTAGCAAAAGTTACTTACCAATAGATTACTTGTGGATGTCTCATGAGTTGTGGGTTCACTCATAAGTCTTTAGGGTCTTAATTCTCACTAAGAAATGATATTTTCCAAATTCTTTAAGAGGGTGAAGAATTTAATAAAATAGCAGAAAAAAAATATGTTGGAATAGTGCCCCACAAGCTAATTAGATTAACCTAGTAAACTGTTTGCTTATAAATTAATCTTGATTGAATGATATTCTTTAAATGGCCATCTGCATCTTTTGCTTATTACTACATTACTAGAATTTAGATGAAGCCTTTAGATTACACAAGACTACAGAGCTTTGTCACACACTAGGTGATGATCATGGAATAAACCTTACACAGGTGTGATCTTAAATCTTCCAAGTCATAAGATCTTACAAGACAAAGCATCTAAGATTTGAAAAAACTTACACTAACGATGCATAAATTTAAGAGTTAGATATTACTTCATTGCATGAACAAAGCCATATGAGATATGGATGCATGTTGGTAGGTGCTTGTTAAAGAATAAGGCCCTAAAGAACCACTTGGAGAATCTACTAAACAACTATAGTAGCAAGTCAGTAGTGGCAAGTTCGACAACTTACGCTAGTACATATAATTAGTCCTTTGACTTGAGGATTCATGATAACCTCATGTTTGGTCCTCATGCTTTAGCTCCTCTTTGGTCGCCTAGCGGGCCATTTAGGTGGTAATTGGGTATGAGCTACTAGACCTAGAGGTTTATGAGATCTAAAATGGAATCCAACTCCTCATTTTTGTGAAAGATAAGTGTATCTCCTACATATTCTATAATAATTGATTCAATGAGTCATTGTGCAAGGTAGTGTGACAATTTAGAAAAGGAGTTTTCTAAAGATGAGGTCATAAACTAGAATCAAACATTAGAAATGGAAAAATAATGTCAAGGCTATTAGAGAGTTGACAAATATCTTGTCATATGTCTCTTTTGGGAAATAGGATATGGAGGATCATATTTGCGTGGTACACACGGAACTATAATGGTTTTCCAAAAGCATTCATTTTGGCTAATTAGTTGGGCTCCATAAGCTTGAGGTTGGATATTGACCATGAGATTGGGTACTCTTCAATTAATGAGATTAATTGAATTCAGTTGACTAGTTTAAAAGTGTTTTAAACTAAAATGAATATAAGATATTCAAAAATCACAAGGAAATGTGAGCCCATGTCTAATAAATGGCAGAACTTATTGGGTCATACACAATGTTCAATTAGTTTCCCAATTGATGGGGGAATTTTTCAAAGAGTTAGAATATTCACTTCTAGTGGGCCGATTTTGCTGTGATCAATTTTAAGGTCAATTTTGGCTTGATTATTTTAAGTGTTAAATTAATCAATTAATTTGAGTTAAATTATACCAATAATTGAAGAGTTAATTATTTGGCACCATTTGATCTCCAATTGATCAAAGTTTACTTAAAGAGTTAAGTTAACAAAAATTCAACTTAAGAGTTAAGCTTTTTGACTTAAAAGTTAAGTCAAAGGTTAATTAATTAAATTAAAGTGTTTAATTTAATTAATGAGAAAAATATATTTTGGAGTAAAAATTAAAATGAAGAGTTCATTTGAGTTGGCATTTTAATTAATTTGAAAGTAAATTCCAAATTAGATTGAAATGCACATGAAATTAAAATAAGATTTGAATTTAAATTTGCCAACTTGGCATGCAAGTTGGCTGCCCACCTTGTGGCATCACACCTTTCTTCCTCTATATATAGATATAGATGGGGTATATATTTAACACTTGTATTTTGGTGTGAAGATTCGAATTTTTCACATTTCGCTCTAAAAACTCTCTCTAAGCACTGCTTTATGTGTTGAAGCTTTGCTCTCTATTCTTCTCCCATTTTAAAGTTGGCCTCCACCATAGCTTTTGTCCTATCTTTCTCTAGCTACAAATGAGGATAAATTGGAATTTCAATTGGTGTGTAGATCATTACAATAGAGGCAAAACATTTGGTTTGCTTGCCTTTGGAGATCTATTTTGTAGAGTAGTAGTTTTGACGAATTTATTCCAGGAAATCCAAAACTTTTTTAACTCTAAATTTTTTACAGTTTCTTCATCAAAGTGTTTAGAAGACACATGAAATGTTTCGTGATTTTTGGAGAAGTTTGGGCAAGGTAAAGTTGCTCTCTTGTAGTTGCACTGGTTTCCAGCAGATTCTAAGTTGGTGAAAGGTTCACCATTTTCTTCTTGGAAATTAGCTGATCAGGGTGATTCTCTACCTAAATCTAAATCATGAGAATTTATATATCCTTGTCAACTTGTGTAGACTAGTTAATTTTAGTTTTTGAATTTTTGATTATTGGATCCTAGTGCTATATTATCCTTCAAGTGGTATCAGAGCCTAATTCATACAATGATTTAGATATTTTGATTGATTGATTCATGTGATGAATTGGTCAAAATCACCAAATTCTCAATTCATATGATGGATTGGAGTGTTTGGTTGATGTTGTGTATGGTTCCATGCTTAATGAATTGAAATTATGCTTATATGTATTTTAAGTGTTAATTCACATGTTGAGCATATTTTAATTAATAGCTTCCAATGTTGAATGTTGATTTAGAATTAGTTGGTGTTATATGTTGGTATAGCATGTTATATTTGGCTTTACCATGTTTTGGTCATTTTTGGAACCAATTGGATTGGATTTAATTGGAGATTTTTGAAAGAATGTGATTCTCACTTTAACTTGATTTTTGAAGCATGTTTAAGTACTTGAAATTCCATTTTTAAAAGGTATTTTGAATCTGGAATTTCTTCTATAATGTGTGATTTGATGTTTAGGAAGTGTCCTAAAATTTTTAGTGCACAAAAGTTGATTAAAAAATGGCTTGACTTGGTCCCGACCCCAAAACAGGGGTGGGTACGGCATACACAAGTAGGGTAGTGGGTGCACCTACCGCCCAGCTATTTGGACACCCTGGCAACAGTGACTAGTTTGGGTGGGATAAGTTTTGAGCTCATTTTTGTGTTCCTTAAGTGACCAAAATTGATTCAAATTATGCTAGATAGGTGCACAAGTGTTGTGCAAGTTCTCAAAACTTTGTTTCACATTTTTTGATTGCTTCTTAAATCTTGTTAAAGTTGATCTCCAATTGTTGCAAAAATGAGTTGCATAATGGTTTTGTTTATTTTTGCATGGCTAATTAATTGTTTATGAGATAGGCATTTAATTGTTGGAATTGAATATCAATTCTAGATTTATTTATTGTTCATTTAAATGTTGAATGAATAATTAATGAATGCAGATAATCATAAGCTTTTAATATTGATTTTATTTGTTTAAAGTTGTTGAAATGATTTGTATTAAATAATACTTACATGTCTCTTTGTTTTGCTTTGTAAACGTTAAGAGAGTAGAATTACTAGAAATGAGGTTTTTCTTATCTCTTGTAAAAGTTGCAAGTAGTAAAGAAGATCCATAGAGGCTTGAAGACCCATAATTATATGGGAATACACTTATGTAATAGCCTAATTTAATCAACCTACTTAAAATCAATTCTGTGATGCATCTATGGCTCTAAATGCATCACTTGGTTAAGCTCATTGTCATCTTACTCAAGGAGCATGCTAGACGCATTTACCTAATTATACTTTCTATATCCTATTGGTGTATGTGATGCATGGATTAGGATATAAAAAACCTAAATAATAAGATCAAATTGATGAGATCTTTGCAAGCAAAAACCCTCCACTTAGAATATCTAAGTGTTTTCAAATATTAAGTCAAAATGGATACAAATTAAAAGAGTTTTAATTAATTCATGCCTTCTACCAATAGTATATGCCTTGACATTACTACCAAATTTGTGTGATGGCACTCAAAGCGAAGGTCACACTTAGGAGAAAAACTGTGAGCATATACTTAGCATACAATACACTTTTGATTTGAGGCTTCCCATACATTGGCACTTAAAGTATCGGATGTTGTGGAGCAATCTCAAATCCAAGTTTTATTGGTAGTTTTAATTTAACACTTAGTAATGTAGATGTACTCAAAATAGGGTGCCTATGTGAAAAACAAAATATATAAAGAGTTGCATGAGATACAATTAGCAAACGTTGCTTACCCTTGGATTACTCATGGATATACATCCAGTCATAGGGTCCACTTGCAAGTCTTTAGGATCTTGATTCTCACTAGAAAATGTAATTTCCAGAATTCGTCTTGGGGGTGAAGGATTGGACAAAATAGTAGGAGAAAAATATGTTTGAAAGATTATGAACATATTTTCAATACCTATATTCAATCACATACTTATATTCTATTTTTTAGCTTTGAGGATTTGTGAAATCTCAAGAATGGAAAAAATTCCACTCAACATTATTTTGGAAATTAATAAACCAATCAGGCCAAACTTTCCTGATTGACTTAACCTCAAAAATAATTCTAAATTCCTAGAAGTGGATATAGGTCCTATGTCATGATACTCCTAATCCCTCTAGGATTAATGTAGGTCTAGAGACATGTGAAATGTTCATAAATTGGGTTTAAGATCATTCTATCCCTTAGTCTCATGATGGCATCTACAAACTTTAAAAATTTTAAGGACACATATATAATACCTTGTTTCAAGTTTACAAGAGTTGTAAAGCAAACGAGCCATACGAAGTTCATGTTGTCAATGGAGATTTTTCAAGCTAGGATAGAAGTGAAATCATGTGTCATCAACTACAATCTAAAGATGATTAAGCTTGGAAAAGCTTTTCAACTTTGATGTAGAGATAGACAATGATCACCATGAGGATTTGATTGGAAAAGTTGCCTTAGAAGAGAATATAGCAAAATCACTATCCAAACCCTTAAACAAAAATGATCTTTGAAGGACATATTAAGGCGATAGGCTTTAAGGCTATGGGGAATTTACTTTAGGGCAAGTGGGAGATTGTTGGAATAGTACTCTATAAGTCAATTAGATTGGCCTTGTAAGCTATTTCTTTGTAAAGCAATCTTAATAGAATGATATTTTTTATATGGCCATCTTCATCTTATGCAAACATTACTTTACTGGCATTTGGAAGAAACCCTTAGATCACACAAGACTACGAGACTTGATTATGTACTGGGTGATGATCATGGAATTAGCCTTACACGGATGTGATCTTAAATCTTCTAAGTCACAGGATCTTACGAGATAGGGTATCTAAGATTCAGATAGATTTGTACTAACAATGCATAAATCTAAGAGTTAGATATTACTTTGCTCCATGAGCAAGGCCATATGAGATGTAGGTTCTTGTTAGAGAACAAGGTACTAAAGGCCCGCTTAGAGAATCCACTAGACAGCTATAATAGCAAGTCGATAGTGGCAAGTTCTCCAACTTACACTAGTACATATAATTAGTCCTTTGACATGGGGATCCATGATATGCTTGTGTTTGGTCCTCATGCATTGACTCCTCAATGGTTACCTAGCTAGCCATTCGAGTGGTGATTAGGCATGAACTACTAGATGTAGAGGTTTTTAAGATCCAAGATGGAATCTGATTCCTCATCCTTGTGAAGGGAAAGTGTATCTCTTATATATTCTATAATGATTGATTACAAAGAGTCATTGCGTAAGGTAGTATGATAATTTGGAAAAGAAGTTTTCCAAAGATGACATCATAGACCAGAATTGAACATTAGGAATAGAAACATAGTATCAAGGCTATTAAGCAGCCAGCAAATATCTTGCCTTATGTCTCTTTTGGAAGAGGGGAGATAAAAGGACCGTATTTACATGGTGCGTGTAGAGCTAGAATGGTTCTCTAAAAGCATTCAGTTCAGCCAATTAGTTAGGTTCGATGGGCCTGAGGACATCAACCATGGTGATTGTGTACCCTTTTCAATTATTGAGATTAATTGAATTGAATCGATTAGTTTAAAGGAGTTTAAACTAAAATGAATATTTGATATTCAAAAGCCATAATAGTTGTGAGCCTGGGTCCAATGATTGGTAGAACCTAATGGGTCACACACAAAAGTGAATTGCATATCCTAGGTAATGAGGGGAAATTTTCTAAGAGTCAGAAAACTTCCCATATGATTGATTTTGGAGGTTGACCAATTGACACAAAAGTTGTGTTTATTTTTGGCTTAATCAATTTAATTGTTAAATTGATGTAATCAATTTAAGGAGTTAAATTAAGATCAATAATTAAGGAGTTAATTATTTAGCGCCAAATATTTATTAATTGGTCAAGTTAATTTAATGGGTTAAGTTACAATTGTTAGCTTAATATGTTAAGCTAATTAACTTAGAGAGCAAAGCCAATTTAATTAATTAAATTAAAGGAGTTTAAATTAATTAATATGGAGAACTGATTTTGGAGGAAAAATTCAAATAAAATGTTCATTTGGTGTGGCATTAGAATTTAATTAGATGACATACCATAAGATGAAATAAAGATCCAAATGAAATTCAAATGCAAACACATAATTCACATGTCTTGCCAACTTACAAGACAAGTGGGCAGTTCCCCATCCTTCCTACCCTTGCTTGAGAAAGGTATCACACCATCCTTCATCTATATATAAATATAGAAAGGGCCTGCCATATGAGATGTGAGACATCCCATTCCATATGAATTAAATTCTCTCTAAATTTCCCACCAATTTTCAAGTGTAGCATCATAAGTTGAAGCTTCACTTTCTTTTCTCCTACCTTTAAATTCAAGACTTCATCATTCTGTGTTCTTATCATTGTTCTCCAGCTGATAGTGATAGGAATTGGTGTTGCATTGGTGTGTGGATATTATCATTACAGGCAAAGCAATTAGATTGCTATGCCTTTTAGAGCAATTAGTCTGTTTTGAGCAATTGTTGGAGCACTGTCCGAATTATGATTGGAGTGTTTTTCATACTAAAGATACCTCAAGGAGTGAGTGATCTTTTGGTTCAATCAATTTGGAATTGATTTTCTTGGTCAAGTGTTGATTGGAATCTGCTGTGTTGGTTGTGTGACAGTTTCTGGAATGAAGAAGAGTTCTTCATTATTTTCTTGGATTTTAGCAAATTCAGTTAATTTTATTTCTAAATTTGAATCATTAGTATATTTAGATCCTTGTTAGCTTGTGTAACCTAGTTAATTTTAGTTTTTTAAGTTTTGATTATTGTATCCTAGTGCTACACTAGCCATCACCATGCATGTTTGCAACTTGCCAATTTGCATGTGAATTTGAATTTCACATGTATTTGCATTTAATTAACATCTATATTTCATCTTATGAAATGTAATGAAAATTAACTCTAAATTAGTTTTAGATTAACTCTTCATTTGAATTTCCCCCCAAAATCCAAATACTTATTTTAACTAAATTAACTCTTTAATTTAATTAATTGGTTTGACTTTGAAGGCAAGAGTAGCAGTAGAATCCAATAATTAAAACTTTAAAAGCTAAAACTAACTAGGGTACTCAAGAAACCAAGGATCTAGAAATGCTATAGATCTAGATTTGGAAGGAGGAATACCTTTTGTACCTCAAGAACAAGGAAGAGAGTGCAAACACTATACAGTTCCAGAAACTGCCAAGAACCAGCACAGCGCGGAGAGAGAGCAACTTTTTCCTTGGATATGATCCTACAAGAATCACAAAAATAAATTTGGAACACCTTGAAAAAATAAGTAAGAATATTTGAAAAATAGGGAACAAAACAGATTATGGATCTATCCTAGAAAAATTGTCAAGTCGGTGCCATGTACAAGTTGATCTCCAAAACTAGCACATCAAATGCTTTGCCTCTATTATTATGATCCGCACACCAATTGAATCTTTCAATTTCTACTCACGATAAGATGGAATAAGAGAGGATAAAGATGATGGAAGAGGTTGATTTTCAGGTAGGGAAGAAGAACAAATGCAAAGCTTCAACACATAATGCAATGCATGGAAAGAGACAGAGACTTTGGAGAGAAAAGGCAAAGATCTTATTCTTCACACAAATTGTTAAATATGGCTGATTCACACACCCTCTATATATATATATATATATATATAGAGGGTGGAAGGTGTGATGCAAGTTGGCATCACACCATCCTCAAAGTGGGCGGCCAACAAAATGTGCCAAGGTGGCAAATCTAAATTCTAGTCCAACTTGAATTTCATGTGCATTTTAATTTCTTTTGGAATATATTTCCAAATTAATTAAGATGCTAATTCAAATTAAAGTTTCATTTAAATTTTCCCACCAAAAATTATTCTTCCCATTAATTAAATTAAACACTTTAATTTAATTAATTAACCTTTGATTTAACTCTTAAATCAAATAAGCTTAACTCTTGAGCTTAACTCGACCAATTGATGATCACATTGGCACCAATTAATTAAATTTTTAATTATTGATCTAATTTAACTCCTTAAATTTGTTGATTAATTCAACACATAAATTAATCAAGCTAAGATTGACCATCAAATTGAGCACCTTGAAAATCGGTCACAAAGAGGTATTTTCTAACACTTAGAAAATTGCCCCATCAAGTTTGGAAGTTAATTAACTTTTGTATGTGATCCAATAAGTTCTATCATTCATTGGACATGGGCTGACAACTCCTTATAACTTTTGAATATCTTATAATAACGTTAGTTTATAACATCTTTTAAACTAATTGACTTAATTCAATCAATCTCATTAATTGAAGAGTATCCAATCTCCATGGTCAATGTCCAACCTCAAGCCCATGGGGGCCAACTAATTGGCCAAAATGAATGTTCTGGAGAACCATTGTAACTTTACGCATACCATGCAAATACAGTCTTTCTATCTCCTATCTCCTATCTCCTATCTCCTGAAAGAGGCATAGAGAAAGATATTTGTTGACTCACCAATAGCCTCAATACAATGCCTTTATTCGCAATGTTCTATTCTATTGCATGACCTTATCTCTATAAAACTCTTTTTCCAATTTGTCACACCACCTTGAGTAAGGATTTCTAAGAATCAATCATTATAGAATGTATAGGAAATGTACTCACCCTTCACAAAGACGATAAGTCGAGTTCCATTTTACATCTCACAAACCTCCATGCCAAGCAACTCATACCCAATTTAAACTCGAATGGCGAACTAGGTGACCAAGGATTAGTTAAAGCATAAGGACTACACACAAGATTACCATGGATCCTCAAGTCAGAGGATTAATAATATGCACTAGCGTAAGCTAAAAAACTTTCCATTACCAACTTGCCACTCTGGCTATCTAGTGGATTCTCTGGTAGGTCTCCATGCCTTGTTCTCTAACAAACACCCAT
Organism: Jacaranda copaia; assembly: GCA_014898725.1. Lineage (NCBI taxonomy): Eukaryota > Viridiplantae > Streptophyta > Magnoliopsida > Lamiales > Bignoniaceae > Jacaranda > Jacaranda copaia. The sequence continues at coordinate 85,106 of JACGDI010005271.1, read as the reverse complement.
ATCTCATAATTTCTCATGGAACAGATCAATATCCAACTCTTGGATTATACATCGTTAATGCAAGTCTATCGAAATCTTAGATGCCATGTCTTGTGAGATCCTATGACTTGGAAGATTTAAGATCACGACCATGCAAGACTTATTCCATGATCAGCATATAGTGAACTAACCAAGTTTAGTAGTTTAATATGATCTAAGGGCTTTGTCTAAGTACTTGTGAAGTAATGAAAAACATAAGAAGAAGATGGCCATATAAAGAATTTCATTCAATCAAGATTATTTTATAAGAAAGTAGTTTAATAATGTCAATCTAATTGGCTTATTGGGCACTCTTCCAACAATCTCTCACTTACCCTAAAGTTAATGCCATATGATCTTGAGATTTATCTTCCTAAGATGTCTATCAAAGACCTTCTGCATTAGGGTTTTTGTTAGTGGATGTGCTATATTCTTTTCTAAAGCAACTCTATCCACTCAGAGGTCACCTCTATTAATGATTTCTCAAGTCAAATGACATTGCCTCAAATTGTGTTTGGACTGCTAATAAGATCTTAGCTATTTAGCTTGTGCCACTGTCCCATTGTTGTTGCCAAAGACAACTATTGGCTCACTAATGCTAGTTACTACATTCAACTCTTAAATGAATTTTTTCATCCAAACACTTTCCTCGATAGCTTTTAAAGCTACAATATATTCCACCTCTATGGTAGATTTGGTGTAGTGTCTTGTTGGAATTCTTTCAACTTATAGTGCCACCATTGAGATAAAATATGAATTTAGAAGTGTGTTTCAGGTCATCTATATCGGATTGGAAACTAGAATCTGAAAACCCTTGAAGTTTCAATTCTCAATTGATGTATACCAAAAACAAATCCTTCATTATCAAGAGTAGGAATTGAAATAATGTTCTTAACAAGGTGGGGTACTTAATAAACTAGGGATAATTGTATATAACCACCATGTATAAATTCAAATTAGCTAATAACCCCCTCTGAAATAATAATTCTGAAAAACATCTCATGATTTAAGAATAATAACTCATATGTCCTAACTATAAGTTTACAACTATTTTTACCCTATGAGGACAATAATACCTTTGCATATAACAGATTTAGTCAGCGTAGATTTTCATACATATGTTTTCCATATTCTTCAGTTCGTCCCCAAATTCTCTAATCTCGCCGGCAAAAAAATCCCCAAATCAAGAATCCTTCCATTCACAGAAAAATAGAACATTGCTTTCAGTTTGATTAAGTTGGTATTTCTTCATTATCGAGAATAATGGAGTGGAGATTTGATTTAATAGAATGAAGAAACTAGGGCACGAAGCAAAGTGGTAGAGATGAAGAATGAGGGCACTAAACAGTGTAGTAGAGCTAAAGAAATTGTGTTACAGGTAATGCTATGTTCATTGTGTATCGATGGTTAAGCAGTTTCTTTCTATTTCTATGGTTAAGTTTAGCAGAACCCAATATATTTTAAGCAACAATAATGTGCTTCGAGAGCTAGGCTATTGTTTATATGTGGTAATATTGCAGGACATACGTTGTCGATTTAATAATTTGGCATTCCCTTTTATTTAATATTTTATACTGTAAATTCATTTAAATGGAGAAGTTTGTTGTGGTCCCATGCAGTAGTCTTACAAATTTGGTAAAGTGTACCTATTTGACTGAAATGAATATGATGATAAAGAAGTGAAGGCTAGTAAGGCACTAAGATCTAATATCAAAACTTCAAAATATAAAAGTAACTAGTGCCTATAGGCTAAACAAGGATCTAATCATGCCTAGGATTTAGATTTATAAAGAGGATTAAATTGAAGAGCAAAATCCAAGGAATAGCAAGTGAACACTTCACTGGTTCTAGAATTTGCCTGCTAGTGGCACAATAAGACAATTGCGATGATTGCCCTATAAAATCAAGTCCAAAAATTATGAAAAAATATTTAGATCTTTCCAACACCTATAGGAACTTCCAATTAAAATTTGAGATCAAGTGGCCATCTAGAACGCCTTGGAGAAAATTGCCAAGTCAGATTGCATGCAAGTAGATCTCTAGAAATAAACAAGTCATGCACCTTGCCTTTATTGTAATTATCCACATAGGAATGAGATCTTCCTAAATCTCTAGTCTATGAGATGGAATAATAATAGAGATGTGCAAATGGTGGAGGCTGAATTTTGGTAGAAAGAAGAAAAAGAAAGCTTAGCTTTCAACACATAAATGCTAGCTTGCAAATGGTTTTGGAGAGGAAAGAAGAATCTAATTCTTCACACTAATAAACATGGTATACATGACCTCCTCTCTCTATATCTATATATAGATACTAAAAATGTGTGATGCTAAGTTGGCATCACACAATGCATGAAGAGGGCAGCCAAGTGGGATTGCTAAGGTGGCAAAATTTGAATCCAAATCTCATTTGAATTTCATTTGCATTGTAACTACATTTGGATCTCATTTCAAATTAATTAAGATGCCATTTGAAATCTCATTTCAGTCTTCCCTCTAAAATTATTTCTTTCTAATTAATTAAATTAAACTCTTTAATTTATTTAATTATCCTTTGACTTAACTCTTTAAGTTAAACTAACTTAACTCCTTAAGCTAGATTTGTTAACTTAACTCTTTAAGTTAACTTGACCAATTGATGGTCATGTTGAAACCAAATAATTAACTCCATAATCATTGGTTTAATTTAACTCTTAAATTAGTTGATTAACTTAACACTTCAATCAATCAAGTCAAAATTGACCCTCAAACTTGGCACCAAAAATCAATCTATTAGGAGACATCATTTTCTAACACTTTAGAAAATTCTCTCCATTAATTAGAAAGCTAATTGGATTTTATGTGTGACCCAATAGGTTCTACCATTTATTGGATATGGGCTCACAACTCTTTGTAACTTTGAATATCTTATAGTCATTCTAGTTTAAAACTCCTTTAAAACTAGTCGATTTAATTCAATTAATCATATTAATTAAAGAGTAGCTATTCTCCATGGTTGATGTCCAACCTTTAGCCCATGGATCCCAACTAATTGGCCAAAATAAATATTCTAGAGAACTATCATCGCTCTATGCATACCATACAAATACAGTCCTTTTATCTACTATCTCTCAAAAGAAGCCTATGGCAAGATATTTGTCGATTTCCTAATAGCCATGATACTATGTCTCTATTCTTAATACTCAATCATATTGTGTGAGCTCACCTTTGAAAAACTCCTTTTCTAAATTTTCACACTACCTTGCACAAATATTTCTTTGAATCGATCATTATAGAACACATAGAAGAGTACTCGCCCTTCATAATAGTAAGGAGTTGAATTCTATCTTGGATCTCACAAATCTCTGTACTAGATAGCTCATACCCATTCTCAACCTAAAAGACCCATTAGGTGGTTAAGAGTCAAAGCATGAGGACCAGATACAAGGTTACCACAAACCCATAGGTCAATGAACTAATATAGTTGCTCATGGAATGGAACAATCTCCAACCCTTAGCTTTATGCACCGTTAGTATAAGTCTATCTGGATCTTAGATGCCTTGTCTCTGAAGAACCTATGACTCAGAAGATTTAAGATCATGACTGTGTGAGACTTACTCTATGGTCTCCAAACTAAGTCCCGCAGTCATAGGTGATTTAAGGGTTTTATCCAAATGCTAGTGAAGTGAAATAAAGTATAGGATAAAGATTACCATATAAAGAAATAATATTTAATCAAGATTGTATATACCAAGAAATAGTTTACGAGGCCATTCTCATTGGCTTGCAGAGCACTATTCCAACAATCTCCCACTTACCTTAAAGCTAATGCCTTGTGACCTTGAGATCTATCTTCATAAGATATCCTCCAAAGACCTTTAGCTTTTAGGGGTTAACAATGGTTCTTCTATATTCTCTTCTGAGGAAACTTTTATCCACTCTATTGTCATCTCTATCAATTGATGTCATATATCAATTGATAATGCATTTAATATTTTTGGATCACCAATGAGATCTTAGCTCAGGTCCTAAATTGTCTTCTAATGACAATCACAGGCCCATGCATGCTAAGCACGACATCTAACCATTGGATGAAGTTTTTATCCAAACACCTTCCTTTGTGATTTTCAAAACTACAAAGTATTTCACCTTAGTAGTTATCTAGGTTATGGTGTCTAGTTGGAAGTTTTCCAACACACCATGCTACCTTTAAAGCAAAATATGTATCCAAAAGTGGATATTAGGTCATCTACATTTGATTGAAAACTAAAATCTAAAAACTCCGTTAGTTTCAATTCTCCATTGTTGTATACCGAAAATAAGTCTTTAGCCCTTCTCAAGGATTGTTTTAACGATCTTTCAGTGACATTCCCTAAGATCGGATTAGAACTTATTCATAACACTTAACAAGTGTGCCACATTTGGTTTTATACATTAAATAGCGTATAATATGCTTCATGACATGGACGCATAAAGTATGTGGGACATTTTATGTCTCCTATCATTAGTCTAAGGGGCTATAGACTTGGGGAGACAAAGATCAGGTCCTAAAGGAAGGAATCCTCTCTTTGTTTTTTTCATACTAAACCTCTTTAGTATTTTATTCAATGTATTGGATTTAGGAAAGCCCCAGCATCCTTCCCAATCTATCTCTATAGATACATATTCTCAATATATAGGATGCTTCTCCAAAACCTTTATGGAAAATTGTGTAGATAACTACACTTTAGTACACTATAACATTCCTACCTCATTCCTAATAAGAAGGATGTCATCAATATAAAGCACAACAAACTATATGCTACTTCTACTAACCCTCTTGTACATATAAAGTTTATACACCTTTTTGACAAAGCCAACAAATTGACTATCTTATCAAAAATGTATGTTCTAAGTTTGGGATGCCTATTAGAGTCCATAAATGGATCTCTAGAATTTGCAAACCTTTTGCTTACTCCCTTTGGATGTAAAATCTTGTGGTTCCTCTTTATAAATTTCTTCTTCAATGTCGCCATTAAGAAAAGAGGTTTTCACATCCGTTTACCATATCTCATAGTTATAATATACAATTATGGCAAGTAGAATTTGAATGGAGTTAAGCATAGCGACCAATGAAAAGATTTCCTTGAAATTAATATTGAGTCTTTAAGTGTAATCTTTTGCCATTATTCATGCATTAAAAGCCACCACTTCTCTATCTACCCTAAGCTTTCGCTTATAGATCCACTTGCAACTAATGGAAACTATTTCTTTTGGTGGATCTATCATAGTCCATACTTTGTTTGAGTACATGGAGTCCATTTTGGATCTTATGACTTCAAGCCAACATCCTAAATCTATGCCCGACATAACTTTATTTTAGGTCTATTGATCTCTATCTGATTCACCTATCTTACGAAGAAATTTGAACTTTTTGGGTTACTTCTTGATCTGGTTTGACCTTCTTAGAGGTTGTGTGTAAATCTCTTTGATATTTATTTATTTTCACCGATGGTGGTATTTATTGATCATCTTGAACTTCATCAAGTTCAATGATAATGCTTTTTCTATTTAATAGAAAATCCTTTTCGGAAAAGATGGCATTCCTTGAAGTAAACACCTTTTGTTCCAAGGGATCATAGAAGTAATAACCTATAGACTCTCTTGAGTATCCCACAAACTTACATAACATAGATCTACTGTCCAACTTATCTCCTACTGTCCATTTTACGTAGGTGGGAGATCCCTAAACCTTTAGATAGTGGTAAGAGGGTGCTTCGCCATACCACATCTCATGCGACATTTTTGGCATCAACTTTGAAGGTACTAGACTTAGTAACTTCGCTACCGTCTTCAAGCTATATCTACAAAAAGGATTATAAGCAACTTTTGCTAATTGCATCTCATGCAGCTTTTGATATATTTTACCTCACTTTTGTATGGACCCACATGACTATACGCCATCTATGCTACTAAGTATTAAGTCAAACCCACCAATCAAACTTTTTTTGAAGATAACCCCATGATCAATTGCTAATGCATGAGGTTACCCAAGTCAAAGGTGCATCTTATGCTAAGTGTATACTCACAGATTTTCTTCTAAGTGTGACCCCCTTGACCAAGTGCCATCACACAAATTGGCAGAAGGCTTGGATTAAATAAAACTCTTTTAACTTGTATCCATTTTAACTTAATATTTGAAAAAAATAGAGGGATTTTGCTTGCAAAGATCTCATCATTTTTATAATCTTATTTAGGGTTTTTATATCCTAATCATGCATTTCATACATCGATATGATAAGATATGGAAAGCATAAAAAGTAAACACACCTAGCATACTCCTGGGGTAGGATGACCATGAACCTAGCCAAGTGATGCATTTAAAACCATAGGTGCATCAATTTGATTGATTTTAAGTGAGTTGATTATACTAAACTATTCCATAAGTGTATCACATACCTTCATGGGTCTTCAAAAGGTCTCCATACCTCCATAGGACTCTTTGCTACATGTAACATTTACAATAAATGGAAATCCTCACTCTTGATGATTTTACTCACATAATGTTTATATGATAGAATAAGAGGCATGCAAGATCTATTTAATACAACCCATTCCAACATATTTGAAACAAATAAAATCAATTTCAGGGCTCATGATCATCCCTATTTATTTAACAATTAAATGCTTATCTCATAAATAAATAAGTAAACCAAGCATAAAATTTATGCCATAAGTTGGAGATCAACTTTAACCAATTTTCACAAGCATTCAAAAATGTCAAACATAATTTTGAGACCTTGCACAACATTTGTGCACCTAATGTGTGTAGTGCAAAAATCTATTCAACAATAAAAAAGTTGGAAAAACACCAAACTCCCCCAAAATTGGACAACTTAGTAGCTATGCGCATGCTACCTGGCCAACACGTAGGCTATGTTGTTAGCCCTGCTTTTGGGGGTTCAAGGCTCGCTAAGTGTATTTTCCACTCAACTTTCATGCACCAACAATTTTAGCACATGTTCTCAACATCAATACACACATTTTAGATTGATTTCCATATTCAAAACACCTTCTAAAATTGGAAATACAAGTGCTCAAATATGATTTCAAAAATTAGAAAAGGTAAGAATCAAATTCTTCAAAATCTCCAATAAAACTCCAATCACATTGGATCCAAAAATAATCAAACTCTTTAAGCCATTAATTAACATTCTATATCAGCATAAAACATCAATTAGTGCTAAATCAACATTCAACGTTAATCACTATGAATCAAAACATACTAACTATATGAATTAACACTTAAATCACATATTAGCATGCTTTTAATTCATCAATCAAGGAGCTACACACAAATCAACCAAATTCTCCAATCCATCAATTGAATCAAGAATATGGCAGTCCAGATTAATCCAACACATAAATCAATCAACTAAATAAAATCCAAATTTAAGCATGATTTTGGCTTCGATAGCACTTGAAGGCTAGGAAGGCATTAGGATCTTATATCAAAACTTCAAAACATGAAGAAGCTATACTTTATATATAGATAATAATCAAGCAGAGCTTTTATATGTTATTGATACTCAAGAGAACATTATCATCAATGAAGAAGCTATTAGTAGAATGGAGGATAACAATGTGAAGGGTCATAAATTGATCATCTTTATAATATAGATGATCTGTTGAGGGACATCAACTTTGATGATAGTTATAAAGAAAATGCAACTCAAGCCTATTTAATGGATACAGATGTTGCACATGATATAATGGATGAAGAAAATAATCAAGTAGTATAAATTGAGAAATCATTTTAGGTAGTGCATAAAGAACGAAGGGAACAAGCTAAACAACCTGAACCTAGTGATAGAGTGCATGACTAAGTTACCGAACAAGCTTAACAACCTAAGCACATTATGCAAGATGAATATAGTCAGCATATGGAAGTTTCAACTCAACAAAGTAGCTTTGGTCAAGGTGAATATAGATTGAATGACCAATAAGAGCAAAGAGACACTGAAGCTGACAATGTTCATAAATTTTTGTGTGATCAGAGCTAAGATGTAGAGCCTAGTATTGATGCTTTAGATGGAGAAATCCAAAATATAGAGGCTAATTTAGTTGGGATAACATTAGGGAGAAACTTTGAAAATAATATATCAAGATCAAAGATACCAAAAGTAAAATAATAAAGAAGATAGATCCCCAGTGAAAAGAAATCAAAAAGGGTAGCAACTAATACGGAGCTTAAAGATGGAGAAGAACATGAAGAATTATTCTCTAACTCTAGTGATTCAGATTACCAAGGTATATCATAAGAAAAGTTAATAGAAACTAAATCAAATGCTGATGACATCTTTATCTAAGAGAGAATTGCTCCAGAAAATGAAGAAAATGGGAAAAAAGTTATTAGAAGGCAAGGGCAGAAGGAAAAAATTAGACAGCCACAATAGAAGAGTGTTGGTACAGTGATCCTAGTAAAGAAAATGATCTAATTAGTTTGGAGGGATCAGATGAAGACCTTTAAAGGTATCCCTTTCTCAATGAAAGGCAACATTTGAAACCATTTGAATTAACTATAGGCTTAAAGGTTAGTGGAGTTAAAGAGCAAAGGGATGTACTAAGGGATTGGTATGTCAGAAAAAGCCATGAAGTGGTGAATGAAAAAAATGACAATAATAAAGTGATAGTTAAGTGTGTAAAGGGATGTGACTTGAGGGTCCATACTTCAAAGGTTCAAAGCTTAAACATTTTCCAAGTGAAGACCATGAAAAGATAGCATACATGTGCTATAAGTAGTCAGAACTCTTTTGCTGACTATAGAAATTTAGCAAAGCGAATTGAGAAAATTGTCAAAGCTGATCCAGATATAGGTTTAACAAAGCTATAAGGGACAATTAAAAGAAAAATTGGTGTTGAAGTGACAATTTGAAAGGTACCAAGAGCAAAAAGAACTGCAATGTATAAATTATAGGGTGTAAACAACAAGGAATATGAGCTACTTTGGGATTATTGTGAGATAATTAGGGAGAGTAATCCAAAAAGCAGGATTATACTGAGAAGAAATCTTGATTTGGAGACTCCAACATTTTAGAGGATGTACTTCAGTCTACATGCTATGAAAAAAGGTTTTTTGGCAGGTTGTAGGCCAATTATTGGGCTTAATAGATGTTTCCTAAAAAGTATGCATGGTGGATAACTATTGGTGATTGTTGGAAGGGATGGCAATGGTATACGTATCCCATTGCCATGCTATGGAAATTGAAAATAGGGATATATAGACATGGTTTTTGTTACAGTTGTTGTTAGATATTGGTTGCAGGGAAGATATTAGGTGGACCTTTATTTTTGACAAATAAAAAGGTTTTATTAATGCCCTTGATGTGTTGATGCTAGAATGTGAATATAGATATTGTGGAAGACATCTCTATGCAAACTTTAAAGAGAAATATGGCTCTACAGAGTTGAAGAAATTATTTTGGAAAGTTGTAAGTATAGCCGATAGGGCAGAGTTTGAGGCAACTAAGAAGTAAATTGAGGTTGTAGATCCAAAAGTGAATGTGAATATTGAAACTATAGCAAAGTGATTGAGGAAAATACCACCACTACACTAAACAAGATCTCATTTCTCCATAAGATGTAAGTTAGACATTCTTGTGAACAACTTATTTGAATCATTCAACAAATACATTCTTGCTGCTAGGGATAAGCCCATTATATCTATGTTTAAGTGGATTAAAGAAAGGTTTATGGCAAGAATACAAGTAAAAAAGATAAAGAATGGAAAAATATGTAGGATTAGTGTGCCCTAATATACTAAGGAAACTTAATAAGTTTTCCAAGATCTCAAGAAATTGTGTTCCAAGATGGTGTGGTGAGAATGAATTTGAGGTTTTCTCTCTAATAGGAAAGTATGTGGTTATCTTGGACATAGGTACATATAAATGTGAGATGTTTCAACTAAATAGCAACCCTTGTCCATATGTATTTGTGGCCACACCAGAGAGAAGATATAATGTAGAAGATTATATGGATGCATATTTCAAGAAAGATATGTATTTAAGAGTATATGACCACATGATTCATGTAGTTAGAGGATCAAGTGACTTCATCAAGACTAGTTACACTCCACTGCAGCTACCATCTTTCAAGAGAAAAAGAGGAAGGCCCAAGAAGATGAGGCGAAAAACCAAGATGAAGTGCAATCACAGTCAACAAGGAAGGGTCTCACACATACTTGCTCAATGTGCTTACAACTTGGACACAACATTAGGACTTGTAGAAATGCAATTTGTCCTGACTCCAAATTGCTAAAGGTTAGTGATTAAGTTTATTTGTCTATAATTTTATATTGTGACCAACTTTATTCAATTAATTTTATTTGTTTATGTGTGAAGAAAAAGGGGATAGCAAGTGGGAGATAGCACAATAATATTCCAAGAACTATGTCAAAGCCTATCACTCAACCTACTTCAGAAGTTGTGATATCTATCTGTACTAGGTACTTTACATTCCAGTCGAAGGACAAGAAGTACTTCAAGGAGATCTCAAAGGAAGTCTCAAAGTAGATCAACAAGGCAACTAAGAAATAATGTAATATACTTATTTAAATTTAAAAAACTCATTACTACATTTATTGTTGTTCTAACCCTTTGTGGAACATTTTATTTTTCAAATTATAGCAAGGTAACATAAACCAAGTATCATAGGGTAGTGACGCAAGAGGAACCTAAGGGAATGGTGGAGAGCACAAAAGAAATAAAGGTGAAGGGAGATATGAAAGTGCACCATCTAACACTAAACAAAGAAGGTTTTTTCCAGATTCAGCATGTGCTACTGCACACTCTACTTTTAGGATTGCAACTGCACATGCTTCATGTTCTGGCTTATATGCAAGGGCTTCTGTAAGGACTTTATCTAGTTTTGTGCACAACAACAGTCCAAGACCTTTATCCATGCATGGTTCATAGTCATCAAGTCTTAATAGTCCCTCTCAACATTCATCAAGACAACCTTAGCCACCAATTAATGCTTCTATTGTAAAGATAAGTATAATTTATATTTATATTTTTTATACACACCCTAAGTATATCTAATTTATAGAATATGCATTTTAAATTTCAAATTTTTTTCAAATAGAATAACTAAGGAGAAAGGGGGAGACTGTACATAAGTTGGAGGAATAATGCTTTGAGAGGAAAACAAATTGATATTGGTGGCACTACAAGAGAGGGTTCTAGTGCAGTTCCAGGAATAATTGCAGGACATAGTTTTGGTGCAATTCTAGGATCAACTTTAAGAGTCACGTAAAGATATGTGCGGTACTAAGATCAAAATATTTAAAAAAAAAACTGAATAAACTAACCTGCACAACACCACAAGGATCTAGGCATGCATAGGATTCACATTTAGAAGATGGAAATACATGGGTGAAAGTAGAAAATTCAAAGAGCAAAAAAAACTCTCTTCAACTATCAAAGAAGCTTCTTACTGGCGTAGCAAATTCACCACGATTTTCCCCAAGTTAAACTCTTTTTTGGCAGAAATTTTTACTGGAATGTATCAACCTTTTGAGGATTATACAGTCTAAAATTCAGCCCAATCAAAACTCCAAAGGTACTTCCAGAACAAGCAAAAACTAGCTGCCAAAAATTACTCCAATCAAGAGCAAGAGCAACCAAAATAGATTGCCTCTAATGTAAAGTGAAAGCAAGTAATACACTAGGCCCCAATAATCAAACTTTAAAACATGCAATTAACTAGTGCTTACAAGCATAACAAGGATATTATTATGCTAGGGATTGATATTTGGTGAGAGCATTACCTTGAAAAGCAAAATCAAAGGAGTATCAAGTGAACACTGCCTGCAACTGGCATAGTTGGAAGAGTGCAATGATCAACTTATCAAATATCCTCCAAAAATTATAAAAAACGATATGGAGCTTCAAAAAACCTTGATGAACTCTATTGTAAAATTTCAGATCCAAATTCCATTTGGAACTCCATGGGGAAATTCACCAAAACATACTTTATGCAAGTGGATCTCCTGAAACAAGCAAGCCAAATGTCTTGCCTCGATTGTAATGATCCACACACCAAAGAGATATTTCTTTATCTCCAGTATATAAGATGGAGTAAGGATAGATATTAAACAATGGGGGAGGCCAATTTAAATTAGGGAAGAAGAAGAAGAGAGCAAAGCTATCAATATATGAATGCTTGCTTGTAGAAGGTTTTGGAAGGAAAGAGCGAAGAATCTAATTCTTCACACCAAATGTGATATGCACGATCTCCTCTCTATATATCTATATATAAATACTAAAAATTTGTGATGCCAAGTTGGCATCACACAATGCATGAAGGGGGTGGCCAAGTGGGGTTGCCAAAGTGGCAAATGTAAATTCAAATTTCATTTGTATTTTATTTGCATCTTAATTACATTTGAAATTTCATTTCAAATTAATTAAGATGCCAATTTAAATCTTATTTGAATTTTTCCTCCAAAATTCATTCTTTCCAATTAATTAAATTAAACTCTTTAATTTAATTAATTATCCTTTGACTTAACTTTTTAAGTCAAACTAGCTTAACTCTTTAAGCTTAATTTTGTTAATTTAACTCTTTAAGTTAACTTTACCAATTGATGGTCATGTTGCCACCAAATAATTAACTCCTTAATTATTGATCTAATTTAATCTCTTAAATTAGTTGATTAATTTAACACTTAAATTAATCAACCCAAAATTGACCGTTAAACTTGGCACCTAAACATTGGTCCACTTGGAGAAATCCTTTTCTAAGACTTAGAAAATTTTCTCCATCAATTAGGAAGCTAATTAGATTTTGTGTATAACCTAATAGGTTGTACATTCATTGGACATAGGTTCATAAATACTTGTGACTTTTGAATATTTTATATTCATTCTAGTTTAAAACTCTTTTTAAACTAATCGACTCAATTCAATTAATCTCATTAAATGAAGATTACCCAATTTTCATGGTTGAAGTGCAACTTCAAGCCCATGGAGCCTAAATAATTATCCAAAATGAATATTCTAGAAAAACATCATTGCTTTACACGTGCCACACAAATACGGTCTTTCCATCTCCTATCTCCCAAAGAAGGCCAAAGGCAAGATATTTGTCAACTCCCTAATAGTATCGATACTGTGTCTCTATTCTAAACATTCAATCCTGTTGTATAACCTTACCTTTGGAAAACTCCTTTTTCAAATTTTCACACCACCTTACACAAAAATTTTTTGAAATCGACCATTATAGAACACATAGGAGATGCACTCGCTTTTCACAATAGTGAGGAGTCAGATTCCATCTTAAATCTCATAAATTTCCATGCCAAGTAGCTCATACGTAATCTCAACCCAAAAGACTCATTAGGTGGTGAAGAAAATGTCAAAACCTGCGAATCGAACATAAGGTTACTATGGACTCTCAGGTTAGAGGACTAATATATATACACTTGCGTAAGCAGGAGAACTAGTCACTACGGCTATCTAGTAGATTCTTTGGTGGGTCTTTAGTACCTTATTTTCTAATGAGCACCCACTAATATGTACCCATATCTCATACAATTGCTCATGGAATGGAGCAATCTCCAACCTTTATGTTTATGCATCATTAGTACAAGTCTATCTAGATCTTAGATGCTCCATCTCTAAAGATCCTATGACTTTGAAGATTTAAAATCACAACTGTGTGAGATATATTCCATGCTCACCAAGCCAAGTCCTGCAGTCATCGATGATTTAAGAGCTCCATCCAAATGCTAGTGAAGTGAAATAAAACATAAGATGAAAATGGTCATATAAAGAAATTTCATTCAACCAAGATTATATATACCAGGAAATAGTTTACAAAGCCAATCTCATTAGCTTACAAGCTACTATTCCAACAATCTCGCATTTACCTTAAAGCCAATGCCCTGTGGCCTTGAGACCCATCTTCAGAAGAAGTTCTCCAAGGACTTTTAGCCTTTAGGGATTAATGCATGGTTCTGTTATATTATCTTCTGAGGCAACTTTTTTCCACTCAGTTGTCACCTCTATCAATTGATATCATATATCAAATGATAATGCATTTAATGTGTTTGGTTCACTGATGATATCTTAGCTCAAGTCCTAAATTATCTTTCAAGGATAACTTAAGTTTATGCATGCCGGGCACTACATCCAATCTTAGATGAAGTTTTTGTCCAAACACCTTTTTTCATAGTTTCCAAAACCACAAAGTATTTCACCTTAGTAGTTTTCTAGGCTTGGTGTCTTGGTGAAACTCTTCCAACTCACCATGCCACCATTAAGGCAATATATGTATTCAAAAGTGAATATTATTAGGTCATCTAAATTAGATTGGAAACTAAAATCTAGAAACTCTGTAAGTTTCAATTCTCTATTATCTTATACTAAAAATAAGTCTTTAGTTTTTCTTAAGTACTTTAGGATTGTTTTCACGATTTACCAGACATTCTCACCAGGATTGGATTGGAACCTATTTGTAATACTTAGCAAGTATGCTACATCTGATCATGTACATTGAATAGCATACAATATGCTCCATGATGTGGACGCATAAGGTATGTGGGATATTCTATGTCTCTCTTCATTAGTGTAAAGGGCTATAGACTTAGAGTGACGAAGATCATGTCCCAAAAGAAAGAAACCCCTCTTGGATTCTTCTATACTAAACCTCTTTAATATCTTGTTCAATGTATGGGATTTGGGAAAATCCAAGCATCTTCCCCAATCTATCTCTATAAATACATATTTTGAATATATAAGATGCTTCCCTAAAACCTTTATGGAGAATTGTGCAGATAATCATGCTTTAGTACACTCTAACATTCCTACCTTATTCCTAATGAGAAGGAAGTCATCAACATAAATCACAATAAACTATCTACTACTCCTACTAGCCCTTTTATACATACAAGATTCATACACCTTTTTGACAAAGCCAAATAATTTAACTATCTTATAAAAAATGTATGTTCCAAGTTCGGGACGCTAATTAGAGTCCATAAATAGATCTCTAGAGTTTGTAAACCTTTTTCTCACTCCTTTTGGATGTAAAACCTTATGGTTGCTCTATATAGATTTCTTCTTCAATGTTGCTATTAAGGAAAGTGGTTTTCATATCCATTTGCCATAACTTATAGTCATAATATGCAGCTGTGGATAGTAAAATTTAAATGGACTTAGGCATAGCAACAGGTCAAAAGGTTTCCTCAAAATTAATACCGAGTCTTTGAGTGTAACCTTTTACTACTAGTTACACCTTAAAGGTTACCACTTCTCCATCTACCCTAAGCTTTCATTTACAAATCTACTTGCAACCAATAGGAACTATTTCTTTTAGTAGATCTACCAAAGTTCATACTTTTTATTTGGTTACATGGAGTCTCTTTTGGATCTCATGGCTTTATGCTAATGTCCTAAATCTATGTCCGACATAGCTTCCTCATAAGTCTTTAGATCTCTATCTAATTAACCTATCTCATGAAGAAGTCTAAACATTTTGGGTTACTTCTTGATCTGGTCTGACTTTCTCAGAGGTTGTATGTGAGGCTCTATGATATTTATTTACTTCTACCACTTGCGGGATTTATTGATCATCTTGAACTTCACCAAATTTAATTACAATGCCTTTTTTGTCTCACAGAAATTTCTAACCTAAAAAGGTGGCATTCCTCAAAATAAACGCATTTTGTTCCAAGGGATCATAAAACTAATAACCCATAGACTTTCTTTGGTATCCCACAAACTTGCACAATGTGGATCTATTATCTAACTTGTCTCCCATTGTTTGTCTCACACAGGTGGGAGATCCTTAAACCTTTAGATAGTGATAAGAGGATACTTTACCATGCCATATCCATATAGTGTTTTTAGCACTGACTTTGAAGGTACGACTCTCAGTGACTTCACCACCATTACTAAGGCGTTTCCTTAAAAGGATATAGGCATATTGGAGAAGCTTATTATGAAACGTACCATGTCCAACAAGGTATGATTTATCCTTTCGACTACTTCATTGAGTTGGGGTGTGCCAAGTAGAGTCTATTGAGAGAGAATCCTATTCTCATTTAGATAATTCAAGAACATGGTACTTAAGTATTCTTTCTCTTGATCCAATCAAAAGGCTTTAATACTAAGTCCCTTTTGCTTTCCTACTTCATTTCTGTACTCTTGCAGCTTTTCAAAGGCCTCAAACTTATACTTCATAAGATACATATGTTCGAACCGACTATTACCATTAATGAAGGCAATAAAATAAGAATATCCTCCTCTTTCACTAACTTTTAGTGGTCCATAATCACCTGTATGGATCAAATTCAAAGGATTTATGGAGTACTCCATTTGCTCTACAAAAGGAGCTTTAGTTATTTATCCCTTCAAACAAGATTCACAAGTAGGAAGGTTCTTAACGTTACTAATATTTAGTGCTTTGAGAGCTTCTAATTTGTTCATCATAATTTTGGAGATATGACCAAGTTTTGTGTGGCACATCATGGTATTATCTTGGATATATAATTTCCTTACTTGTTTGGAAGTGCATCAGTGATGGTTGAGAATCCAATATGTACAATCATTTGTTAAGTATACCAAGAGCAATTAAAGAACTCATTCTTTAATGCCTTTAATCCCCCATTTGATATAGCAGGATCAAATCCTTTATTATCCAAGATGAGAATTGAAATAATGTTCTTAACTATATATGGTACTATATGACAAAGGTCTAATACAAGTATAAAGTTCTCGAAGTCTAACTTATTGTATGCCTTTTGCTTTAAATACAACTCTTGCTCCTTAGCCAAGGTGGTGGATCATATCTACATCACTTAGTTCTATTCTTCATAACAACTTACAAAGAAAAGAAAAACATGTGATATCATATATTCATGAGGAAAAATTTATCCTAAAATACATTTCCATATAGTACATACCCTATTTAAGGGTTGCAAGGTAACCTTTGCAAATAGCTTTCAATGGCTTATTTTCCCAAAGTATAAATAAATAACACCAATTATTTTCTCTATTATCTTCTTGACTCCTCCAGATGCCTTTGATAGTTGTTTTCCCTTCGAGGAAGAACATTTTTTCCTTTTCAAGGTTTGTAGCACCCTTAGGGGCTATAAACTTGGAGGTGGAAACAAGTGTCAAAGGTTTGTCCTTTTCAAGGTAGTCTCTATCTTGATCAATACTTTGATCAATAAAACTTGACGAGGATATGAGGATCAAATCCTTATGGAAATGATTGTCCATCACTTCATCTAAGTAGGAAAAAGCTTTTCCAAGCCCAATCATCTTTAGACTATAGTTGATGACACATGACTTCATATCTACCCTAGCTTGAAAAGTCTCTTTTGACAACATAAACTTCTCATACCTCATTTGCTTTACAACTCTTTATAAACTTTAACTAAGGTACAATTTATATGTCCTTGAGACTTTTAAAGTTTGTAGATGCCATCATCAAACTAAGGTATAAGATGATCCTAAGCCTAATTCATCAACTTTTCCCATGTCTCTAGATCAACATTAATCCCATAGGGATTAAGAGTACCATGATATATAACATTTATCCGTCTCTAGGAATCTTGAATGAATTTTGAGATTTATTCAATCATGACAGTTAGGCTCGATTGGTTTATTAGTTACCAAAATAATATTGAGTGGAATTTTAGCCATTTGTCTATTGAGGATTTCAAAAATCTACATGAGGCGAAAAAGAGAAAAAATATGTGATTGAATTTGATATTGAAAACATGTTCATGGTCTTTCAAGCATGTTGTTCTCCCACTACTTTATCAAATTCTTCACCCCAAGAAGAATTCAAGAAATCAAACTTCCTAGAGAGAATCAAGACCTAATGACTTGCCAATGGACCCCTATGACCAAGTGTCACCTATGAGCAATAAAATGGTAAGCAACTTTTACTAATTGCATACCATGCAACTCTTGATATGTTTTGCCTCACTTTTCATATAGACCCACATGACCATACACCATATATACTACTAAGTCTTAAGTCAAACCCACCAATCAAACCTTTTCTCAAGATGGCCTCACAACATCCCTCATAACTGAGTGCCAATGTGTAGGGGTTCCTAAGTCAAAGCTACACTTTTGCTAAGTGTATTCTCACAGCTTTCTTCCCAAGTATGACTCCCATGACCGAGTGCCATCACATAAAATTATTAACATCATTATCGCATACACTATTTGTGCAACACTCTATTTGTCCCACAAAAGGAGCCTTGGTCATTTTTTCCTTCAAACAAGATTTATAAGTAAGAATGTCCTCCATGCCACTAATTTTTAGTGCTTTAAGAGTTTTCATCTTGTTCATCCTATTTTTATAGATATGCCTAGGTCTTATATGTTATAACATGGCATCTTCTTGAATATCTAATTTTCTTACTTAGCTAAAACTGCATTTGTGATGATTAAAAATGCAATATGTACAATACTTTGTTAAGTGTACCATGAGCAATTAAAGAACCCATTCTTTAATGCCTTCAATCTCTTATTTGATATAGAAGGATCAAATCATTTCCTATCTAAAACGAAAATTGAAATAATGTTCTCAACAATATATGGAATATTATAACAAAGGTCCAATACAAATATTGAATTTCCTAAGTCTAACTTATTGTATGACTTCGGCTTTGGTCACAACTCTTGCTCCTTAGCCAAGGTGGTGGATCATATCCTCATCACTTGGTATTATTCTTCTTTCTATTCTTCGCAACAACTTACAAAGAAAAAAACCACATGCAATACCATATATCGTGAAGAAGAATTAATCCTAAATGCATTTCAATAAAATACATACCCTTCTTAAAGGTTCAAGCTATTTCGTTCAATAATGCTTCCAACAGCCTATCTTACCAAAATAGAAATAAATAATGTCGACTATATCCATTATGATCTTCTTGACCCCTTCAGATGCCTTTAATAGTTATTTTCCCATAAAAGAAGAATGTTTCTTTCTTTTACCTCTATTTCTGGTACTCCTAAGGCCCATAGACTTAGAGGAGAAAACAAAAATCAAAGGTTTGTCCTAGTCATGGTAGTCTCCATCTAGGTCAACACTTTGATCAATAAAACACGGCTAGGATATGAGGATCAAATCCTCATGGAGATTATTATCCACTACTATATCCAAGTTAAAAAGTTTCTCCAAGCTTAGTCATCTTTAGACTGTAGCCAATGACACATGACCTTACATTCATCTTAGCTTGAAAAATCTCCCCTAAAAAAATGAACTTCTTATACATCATTTGCTTTACAACTCTTGTAAACTTTAACCAAGGTATCATGCATGTGTCCATGAGATTTTTAAAGTTTGTAGATGCCATCATGAGACTAAGGGAAAAAATGATTCTAAGCCTAATTCATGAACTTTTCACGTGTCTCTAGATCTACATAAATACCAAAGGGATTAGGAGTACCATGATATAGGACATATATCCGCTTCTAAGAATTTAGAAAAAATTTTGAGATTAAGTCAATCGTGGAAGTTTGGCCAGGTTGGTTTATTGGTTTCCAAGATAATATTGTGCAGCATTATTAGTTATTTTTGAGATTTCACAAACCTTTAAAGTCAAAAAAGAGAATACAAGCATGTGATTGAATATTGATATTGAGAACATGTTCGTGGTCTTTTAAGCATGTTTTTGTCCCACTATTTTATTAAATTCTTCACCCTCAAGAAAAATTCAAAAAATTAAATTTTCTAGTAAGAATCAAGAGCCTAATGACTTGCCAATGGACCCCCGTGATCGAGTGCCATCCACAAGCAATCAAAGGGTAAGCAACTTTTGCTAATTGCATCTCATGCAACTCTTGATGTATTTTGCCTTACTTTTCATATCGACCCATGTGATCATGTGCTATCTATATTACTAAGCATTAAGTCTAACCCACCAATCAATCTTTAATTTAAGATGGCCTCACGACATCCACCATGATCGAGTGCCAATGCATGAGGGTTCCTAAATTAAAGGTGCATCTCATGACAAATGTATGCTCACAGCTTACCTCCTAAGTGTGACCCTAGTGACCGAGTGCCATCACATAAAATCAGTAGCATCATGATAACATATATTACTGGTGGAAGACTTGGATTAATTAAAACTCTTTTAATTTGTATTCATTTAGACCTAATATTTGAAAACATGTAGATATTCTAAGTGGAGGGATTTTGCTTGCAAAGATCTTATCATTTTTATCTTCTTATTTAGATTCTCTATATCCTAGATATGTATTGCATACATCAGTCGAATATGGAAAGCATAAATAAGTAATTAAATAGCCTAGCATGCTCTCAGGGTGAGATGACCATAAGACTAACTAAGTGATGCACTTGGAGCCATAGGTGCATCACTCGGTTGATTTTAAATGGGTTGATTAAGCTAAGCTATTATATGAGTGTATCCTATACGTTCATGGGTCTTCAAACCTCTATTTAATACAACCCATTTCAACAACTTGAAATAAATAAAATTAATATTAAAAGCTTATGATCATCCCTATTTATTCAGCATTCATTCAACATTTAAATGAACAATAATTAAACCAAGAATTGGCATTCAATTTTGACAATTAAGTGCTAATCATATTAACAAATAATTGGCCATGCAAAACTAAGCATAACACTTATGCATCATATTTTTTCCACAATTGAAAATCAACTTCAACAAGTTTTAAAAGCAACCAAAAAGTGTCCAACATAATTTTGAGGCCTTGGCCGAGGAACCAAAGAAACCAAAGAAAGAGCTCAAAACCTGGCCCAAACCCAACTAGGGGCTGTTAGCCGAGGCATGCCCACTGTTGGGCTATGGCTCTCGGCCACTGCCCTACTATGGGCTACAAGAGCCGGCAGCTCCCCTACTCTAGGCTTCTGGCCAAGTCAAGCCATTTTTGGCTCAACTTTTGTGAAACGAGAATTTTAGAACAAATTCTAAACATAAAAACACACAATATAGGTGGAAATTTCAGATTAAAACACCTTTTAATATTGAAATATCAGGTACCCAAAGATGCTTCAAAAACAAGTTTAAGCAAGAATCATATTCTTCAAAAATCTCCATTTATATCCAATCTTATTGGACCCAAAAATGAAAAAAATAACTAAAGGCCATTCACAATATGCTATATCAAAATATAACATCCAGCAATGCAAAATCAAAATTTAACATTAGCAAAAATGAATCAAAACATCATTTAACAATTAAAGCACATAATAGCATGATTTAATCCATCAACAAAAGAGCCATAAGCAAGATCATCCATACACTCCAAGCCATCATATGGATCGAGTACATGGTAATTTTGATCAATTATTCACAAGAACCAATCACCCAAGCTAAGCAAAATCCAAATCCATTCATGAATATGGCTCTAATACCACTTAAAGGTATGTGCGATGCTAGGATCCAAATATTTTCAAACAAAAATTGAATAAAATAGCCCACACAAAAACATAAGGATCTATACATGAATAGGATTCAGATTTAGAAGAGGGAAATACCTAGGTGAAAGAAAAAAATTTGACGAGCAGGAAAAACTCTCTTCAACCGTTGAAGAAGCTTCTCACTGGCACAGCAGATTCACCACCCATTTTATCCAAGTTAGAGTCCTCATTTTTTGCTGAAATTTTTAATGGAATGTCATAACCATTTGAGAATTCTACAGTCCAAAATTCAGCCCAATCCAAACTCCATAGGTATTCCCAGAACAAGCAAAAATTGGATGCCACAAACCGTTCCAATCAAGAGCACGAGCAATTGAAATAGATTGCCTCTAATGTAAAAGTCCACACACCAAATATATGGCCTATTCTCTAAAAAATGACTGGAATATCGGCAGAGAATGAGGGAAGCAAGGCTGGGAATATGAAGGTGGAAATGGAGGGAGTTGTAGAGAATAATGGGAGGCTAACAAAATTAGATTCCCACTACACAATATTGTTGGGAGAAAATCACACTAAGCATGCACACCTCATTCACAATGGCCAGCCACTCTTCTATATCTATAAATAGGAGTGGTCACACACCATCTTCAATAAGGTGATGCCAAGCACCCTTGCCAAGGTGGCCACTAGCTTGTGATTAGTGAATAAGAATATTAATTGAAGCACATATTTCATCTTATGAAATGTCTTGCAATTAAATTCCAATTCATATTAAATGAACCTTTCATGTAATTATTCTCTCCAAAAATTAACTCTTCAACTTAATTAAATTAAATACTTTAATTTAATTGATAATAATTTGACTTAACTCTCAAGTCAAAGTGCTTTATTATTTAAGCTAGTCAAAATTAATTAAACCTTTAAATTAATTTTGACCAATTGATAGTCATGTGGCATCAATTAATTAATCCTTAATCAATTGATCTTAATTTAACTCTTTAATTAATTTAACCAATTTAACAGTTAAATTGATCAAGCAAAAATGACTACAATATTTCCTCCTCCAAAAATGGCCATGAATTTTCTAACTCTTTGAAAATTCTCCTTCCTTCAATAGACCATGTTATTAGCTTTTGTGTGTGACTCATTAGGTTCTACCATTCATTGGATATGGGCTTACAACTCCTTGTGACTTTTGGAATATCGAATATTTACATTAGTTTAAACTTTTTTAAACTAAGCAACTCAATTCAATTAATCTCATTAATTAAAGAGTACCCAATCTCCATAGTGATGTCTAACGTCAAGCCCATGGAGACCAAATAATTGGCCAAAATGAAAGCTCTTAAAGAACTATTCTAGCATTAAGCATATCATATAAATACGGTCCTTCCGTCTTCTATCTCTTAAAAGTGGTCTAGGGTAAGATATTTGTTGGCTTTCTAATAGCATTGATACTATGCTTCTATTCCTAATAGTTGATTCCCATTGTGACCTCATCTCTGGAAACACTTTCCCAAATTTTCACATCACCGTATGCAAGGATTTCTTGGAATTGATCATTATAGAACACATAGGAGATACACTCGCCCCCTTACAAAGACAAGTAGTTGGATTCCATTTTATATCTCACAAACATCCATGTCCAGTAGCTCATGCCAATCTCTTCCCAAGTGGCCCACTAAGTGACCAAAGAAGAGTCAGAACATGAGGATCGGACATAAGGTTACCATAGACCTTCAGATTAGAGGACTAATATATGCACTAATGTAAGCAGGAGAACTAGCTACTACTAACTTGCCATTACAGCTATCTAGTAGATTCTTCGGTGGGTCTTCAGTGCCTTCTTCTCTAACATGCACTCACTAACATGTATCCATATCTCATATAGTTGCTCATGGAACAAAGAAATCTCCAACCCTTGGATTTATGTATTGTTAGTGCAAGTTTATTCGGATCTTAGATGCCCTACCTCATAGGATCCTATGACTTGAAACATTTAAAATCATGATTGTGTAAAACTTATTCTATGATTACCACCTAGTATGTGGCCATGTCCCGTAGTCTTGTGTGATCTATAGGATTTATCCAAATGCAAGTGAAGTAAATAAAGAGCATAAGATGAAGATGGTATTATAATGAATATCATCTAATCAAGATTATCTTACAAGAAAATTGTTTACAAAGCTAATACAATTAGCATGTGGGGTACTATTCCTATAGCACCTCTGTGTCAGTTGCAAGGGTGCGAAGGCCAAGCTTGGATCAGCTACTAGAAAATATAAGGAAAAAGGTGAGACAAAGAGCAAAAGGTGTTGAATATATAGTGTGAGTTGGATGGAAAACAAGTTTAGTTCATGGACAAGGAGATTGTATTTATGTTAGTGGTACAATGAATTTAAAATCTTTTTTGTTCTAACCCTCTATGTTATGATGATTTGTTTTATGGATGCAATGGAAGATTAGTTTTAATTTAGCTAATATTTGGTTGGTTTCATAGATTGATGACTTTTACATCTTGCTTTGGTTACTTTGAATTTAGGAGAATTGATTGGATTTTTGTATCCACTACAATATAGAGAGCTTTGTATGCTCTGTTTCCAGGCTATTTTAGTTTGATATTTCATTTTTTTTAGTTACTATTTCACTTATTGTTTTACTTTGATGTCATTTGAGTTGAGCATAATTGACTTTACATGTGCTTTGATTTGAGTATTTTACACATTGCAAATTGATAATTACTTGCAAGCTAATAATTTGGAGGCAAATTGCATGCACATTACAGTTTTGTTTTGGACCACAAAAAAGTCCTCATTTGGAATTCTGAATATTGCATTTCCATTCCATTCAAATTCAGCCAATTATATTAAAAACTAAGTCAACATAACTTACATTAAGGCACAATCTCAAACTACAATTTCTTCCAAAACATTCTTACTTCTTCAACAACAAGAACACTACAATGAAGAACAAAGCAGCAGTGAAAATCCAAGGGACAAGGGAGTAGTTTACGTGATTTTGTGTAACAACACTTGGCACACTTGACACTTTCTCATGCATGTATTTATCAACATCACTAAACCTATCAAAAAATCCATCCTTGTGTATGGATTGTGGGCCTTCGATCGAATACGCTACAAGAGCTCCTAGAGGTGCCTAAGTTGCAATCTTTGGAGTACACCAATCAAAAAAACTACATCTTTGATGCAGGCAACTGTAAAAAAGCCTCTCCTTCGTGCATTTTTTTGGGACTCCACAACTCTAATGGTCACTTTCAAATTTTAATCACATAATAAAGTGGAGGCATACGTTAGATCTAGTGATGGTTTGAGATATTGTTTCTTCTTGGACCTATTACTGTTCAATGAAGATGCATTGAGAAACAAAGATAAAACAAGAGATGGAGATGAGAAATGGAGATGAAAGTTTTTGGTCTTGGCCAAGAGATATGAGAAAAAGAACATTTGGTCAATGTCTTATTTTAATTGGATTTATACCAAGGGTATTAATGTAATTGCATTACCCAAATTGTAGAACCAATCCCATTTCCAGGCGTGTTTAACACGTTGCTAAAAGTTGGATACATTGAGTCATTATTCTTAAATCATGAGGTATTTTTAGCAATTTATTATTTCAGAGGGGTTTATTAGCTAATTTGAATTTTCACAGGGTGGTTATATATAATTTTCCCTGATAAACTGGATCAAGAACTATGTAAGAATTCCCCAAGTCTAACTTGATTATACCTTAGACTATGGAGGCAACCTTTGCTCTATTTCCTAGGCGGAGGATCATATCCCTTTCATGAAGACTATAACAAAGTATATTGATGAGAACAAAGTACATAGCCCTATGACAAAGTATATAGATGAGAACCATATGTGGTATTAAATACCCATGAGGAAAAATTAGTCATCAAATGCACCTCAAAAAAATATATAGCCTTCTAAAGGGTTGCAAGGTAAGCTTTACAGTTTCTCTTCCAATGACCCTTTTCACTACAATGAAAACAATTAACATCGATCTCAACCTTTTTTTTTAACTTTGTCAGAACTCTTCTTGGGTTGCTTCCCTTTGGAAGAACTTTTTTTCCTCTTTCATCCTTTTCTTAGGACCTTAGGGCCTTTCGACTTGGAAGCGAATGCAATCATAAGAGGTTTCTCTTTTCTCATAGTCACCTCGGTGGTCACAAGCATGTTCACTAATTCGTTAATCATTACCTCTTACTTAGACATATTAAAGTTCATAACAAATTGGTCAAAAGATGAAGTTAAGACTAAAGGATCAAATCCATATAAAAATCATTATCCATAACCACTTAAAGTTGTCCAAGCTTTTCGATGAGTCCAATCATCTTTAACCTATGATCTTGGACGCTAGACCTTTCAATCATCCTTGACCTAAAGAGCACTTTAGATAAAGCGAACTTTTCTTGTCCTGTTTGTACACCATACAACCTTTGTAGGTGTTTGTAGATCTCACAAGCATGTCTCATATGCTCATGAGTCTTTTAAAGTTCATTAGTCATAGATGCCAACATATGGCATCTCACTTGCAAATCATCATCTACAAATTTGGTGAACAATTCACATGCCTCATTGATTGGGTCATCACCAGTTGTGTCCAGTGGACTTTGATCAAGAATGTATGTCCATTTTTCAAAGTTAAGAATTATTTTAAGGTTTCTTAACCAATCTTGAAAGTTAGGCCTGATGTGTTTATTGGTTTCCAAAATGCTTGTGAACAGATTTCTAGCCATTTGTTTGCAGATTTCCAAAATCTACAAGAGGCGAAAAAAGACTATAAGCATGTGGTTAAATTTGATATTGAAAACATGTTTATGGTCTTTCAAGCATGTTTTTCTCCCACTAATTTATAAAATTCTTCACCACAAGAAGAATTTGGGAAATCGTATTTCCTAGTCAGAATGAAAAACCCAATGACTTGCCAATGGACCCCTGTGACTGAGTGTTATCCACAAGCAATCAAAGAAGTGTAAGCAACTTTTGCTAATTGCATCTCATGCAACTCTTTATATATTTTGCCTTACTTGTCATATAGACCCACATGACCATTCGCCATCTATACTACTAAGTGTTAAGTCAAACCCACCAATCATACTTTATCACAAGATGGCCTCATAGATCCCCCTATGATAGAGTGCTAATGCGTGAGGGTTCTCAAGTCAACGGTGCATCTCTTGCTAAATGTATGCTCACAGCTTCCCTCTAAAGTGTGACCCCCGTGTTCAAGTGCCATCATATAAAATCGGTAGCATCATCATAGCATCCACTATTGTTGGAAGGCTCGAATTAATTAGAACTCTTTTAATTTGTATTCATTTAGACTTAATATATGAAAAGCACTTAGATATTCTAAGTGTAGGGTTATTGCTTGCAAAGATCTCATCATTTTTATCTTTTTATTTAGGTTCTCTATATCCTAATCGTGCATCTCATACATCAATAGGATATGAAAAGTGTAAATAAGTAAATACATCTAGCATGCTCCTATGGTGGGATGATCATGAGCCTAACCAAGTGATGCACTTAGAGTCATAAGTGCATTACTTGGTTGATTTTAAGTGGGTTGATTAAACTAAACTATTACATGAGTGTATCCCATACATTCATGGGTCTTCAAGTCTCCTTGGATCCTCTTTGCTCCTTGCAACTTTTAAAAAAAAAAGAAAACCTCATCCCTAGATTCTACTCTCATAACTTTTACAAAATAGAACAAAAGGCATGCAAGCCACATTTAATACAACCTATTTCAGCAACTTAAAATAAATAAAATCAACATTAAAAAGCTCATAATCATCCACATTCATTCATCATTCATTTAACAACTAGATGAATAATAAATAAATCTAGAATTAACTATTAATCCCAACAATTAAATGCTTATCTCATAAACAAATAATTGGTAAAGCATATCATTTATACAACAAGTTGGAGATTAACTTTGACAAGATTTTAAGAGCATTTAGAAATGTCAAACATAATTTTGAGGACTTACACAAAAATTTTACATTCATAGCACATGATTTAATATCATTTTTAGCCACTTAAGGAGCCAAAAAATTGTCTTAAAACCTGCCCAACCACAACTAAAAGCTGCTAACCAAGCTAGGCATGCCACTGGGCAATGGTTTTCGGCTACTACCCTAGCAGCTTGCACCTTTGCTGCCAACGGCCCCTGTTTTGGGTTTAAAGTTTAGTCAAGCCTATTATTAGCTCAACCTTTATGCACCAAACATTTTAGAACGCTTTCTAAACATTAAATCACATATTGTGGACCAATTTTAAGATCTAAAACTCATTTTAAAATAGAAAATTAAAATGCTCAAACATGCTTCAAAAATTCAAGTCTAAGTAGGAATCAAATTCTTCAAAAATCTCCAACCAAGCTCTAATCTATTTGGATCCAAAAATGACCAAAACTCTTTCAGCCATATATCAACATGCTATGTCAACATATAACATCAACCAATGCTATATCAACACTCAACATTAGCATACGAATTAAAACATATTAACACATGAATTAACACTTATAACATATAATAGCATGCTTTCAATTCATCAGTCAATGAGCCACACACAACATCATCAAAACACTCCAATTCATCATATGAATTAATTATTTGTGAATTTTGATCAATCCATCACATGAATTAATCAATCAAAAATCCAAAACATAGCATGATTTAGGCTCTAATACCACTTGAAGGCAAGAGAAGCACTAGGATCCAATAATTAAAACTTCCAAAGCTAAAATTAATAAAGCTACTTAATAAACCAAGGATCTAAACATGCTATAGATCTAGATTTAGAAAGAGGAATACCTTTTGTAGCTCAAAAACAAGGAAGAAAGTGTGAACACTTCACAATTCCAAAAACTGCCAAGAACTAGCACAGCAAAGAGACAACAACTTTTGCCTTGGTTGGGATGCTCCAAAAATCACGAAACTAAATACAAAACACATCCAAACAATGAATAAGAAACTGTGAAAAGCAAAAAAGATTTTGGATCTCACCCAAAAAAATCTCCAAATTGGTGCTCTATACAAATGGATCTCCAAACCTGGCAAATCAAATGCTTTATCTCTATTGTTATAATCCACACACCAATTGAATCTTCCAATTTCTCCTCACTAGAAGCTGGAATAAGAGAGGACAAAGATGATAGAGGAGGCCAATTTTTAGGTAAGGAAGAAGAACAAATGCAAAGCTTTAACATATTATGCAATGTATGGAGAGGGGGGGAGATTTTGGAGGGAAAACGCAAAGAATTTTATTCTTCACACCAATTGTTATATAGAGGGTGGAAGGTGTGATACAAGTTGGCATCATACCTTCCTCGAGATGAGCTACTAACTATATGTGCTAAGGTAGCAAATCCAAATTCAAGTCCTACTTGAATTTCATGTGCATTTTAATTTCATTTGGAATCTAATTCCAAATTAATTAAGATGATTATTCAAATGAACATTTCATTTAAATTTTCCTTTCAAAAAGTATTATTCCCATTAATTAAATTAAATATTTTAATTTAATTAATTAACCTTTAATTTAACTCTTAAATCAAACAAACTTAACTCTTAAGCTCAACTCAACCAATTGATAGTCACCTTGCCACCAATTAATTAACTCGTTAATTATTGATCTAATTTGACTCTTTAAATTTGTTGATTAATTTAACACTTAAATTAATCAAGTTAAGACTGACTGTCAAATTGAGCACCTTGAAAATCAGTCACCAAGGAGGTATTTTCTATCACTTAGAAAATTGCTCAATCAAGTTTGGAAGTTAATTGGCTTTTGTGTATGATCAAATGGGTTCTACCATTGATTGAACATGTGCTCATAATTCCTTGTGACTTCTGAATATCTTATATTCACTTCAGTTAAAAACACCTTTTAAACTAATCGACTTAATTTAATCAATCTCATTAATTAAAGAGGATCCAATCTTCATGGTCGATGTCCAACATCAAGCCCATAGAGCCCAACTAATTAGCCAAAATGAATGCTCCAAAGAATAGTTGTAGCTTTATGCGTGCCATGCAAATACATTTCTTCCATCTCCTATCTCCTAAAAGAGGCTTAAGGCAAGATATTTGTTTGCTCTCCAATAGCCTCCACACTAAGCCTCTATTCTCAATATTTGATTTCGTTGCATGACCTCATTTTTGGAAAACTCCTTTTCCAAATTTTCAAACCACCTTACATAAGGATTTATTAGAATTGATCATTATAAAATGTATATGAGTTGTACACGCCTATCACAAAGATTAAGAGTTGAATTCCATCTTGGATCTCACAAACCTTTATGCCAGGCTACACATAACCAATCTCATCCCAAATGGCCCACTAGGTGACCAAGGATAAGTCAAAGCATAAGGACTAGACACAAGGTCACCATGGGTCCTCAGGTTAGAGGACTAATAATATGCACTATCATGGAGAACTTGCCACCACTGACTTGCAACTTTGGCTATCAAGTGGATCTCCAATGGGTCTTCAGTGCCTTAGTCTCTAATAAACACCCACTAACATGCACCCATATCTTATATGATTGCTCATGGAATGAAGCAATATTTGATTCTTGGATTTATACATCGTTAGTGCAAATTTATTTAAGTCTTAGATGTCCTATCTTGTAAGATCCTGTAACTTGTAAGATTTAAGATCACAACTATGTAAGACTTATTCCATGATCACTGCCCAGTGAACTGGCTAAATCCTGTAGTCTAATGTGATCTAAGGGCTTCACCAAATACTTATGAAGTAATGAAGAGCATAAGATAAAGATGACCATATAAAGAATATCATTTAATCAAGATTATTTTATAAAGAAATAGTTTTACAAGGCCAATCTAATTGGCTTGCTAGGTACTATTCCAATAGACTTAAATCTTTAAGTCAATTAACTTAACTCTTTAAGTTAATAGGTTTCAACTCAACTCCTTAAGTTAACATTACTAATTAATTATCATTTGACACCATTTAAATTAACTCTTTAATTTAATTGGCCTATTTTAACTCCTTAAATTATTTTAATTAATTTAATAATAAAATTAATCAAGCCAAGATGATCAAAAAATTAGTCAACCAGTTTCTCTCCAAAGTGCCTAGATAGAATTTTCTAACTTCTTAGAAAATTCCTCCCATCAAGTAAGAGCTTCCTTTAGGCTTTTATGTCTGATCCATTAGGTTCATGCATTCATTAGATGTGGGCTAGCAACTTATTGTGATATTTTGAATATTAAAATATTCACCTTAGTTTAAACTCCTTTAAACTAATAACTCTTTCAATTAATCTCTATTAATCAAAGCGTACCCAATCTCCATGGTCGATGTCTAGCAACAAGCCCATGGAGCCCAACTAATTGGATTAAATGAATATGTCATGATGAACCATCTTAGCTCTACAGTTACCATGCAAATATGGTATTTTTGTCTCCTATCTCCTGAAAGAGACCTAGGGTAAGATATTTGTCACCTCTCTAATAGCCTTAATAACTATATTTCTAATTTAAATATTCAATTCCCCTTTATGACCTCATCTTTGGAAAAAAAAAATTTAATTTTCATACTACCTTGAGCAAGGATTTCTTAAAATTGATCATCATAGAATACATAAGAGATATACTCATCCTTCGCAATGATGAGGAGATGGATCCCATCTAGGATATGACATGCCTCTTTATCTAAGTAGCTTATACCCAATCTCAACTAGGATAACTTGCTATGTGGCCCGTGAAGAGTCAAAGTATGAGGACCTAAACATAAGATTACCATGGATCCTTAGGTCGAAGGCTAATTATATACACCAGCGTAAGCTGGAGAATTGTTAGTATTAACTTGCTACTCTGACTATCTAATGAATTCTCCAAGTGTATCTTTAGTAAACTTGTTCTTTAACAAGCATCCAATAACATGCAGCCATGTCTAACATGGATCACTCATGAATGGAGCAATGTCCAACTCCTTGGATTTTTGTATCGTTACTGTAAGTTTATTCAAATTTTAGATATCTCATCTCCTAAAATTCTATTGCTTGGAATATTTTGAAATTATGATCGTAGAGACTAATTTCATGATTACCACCTAGTATGCAACCAAGTCCCATAGTCATAGTATAATTTATAAAAGCTTTAACTAAATGCCAATAAGTTAAAATAAGCATAAGATAAAGATGGTCATTTTTTATGAATATCATTCAATCAAGATTATATCACAAGTGAAATGGTTTCATGCCAATCTAATTGGATGTAGAGCACTATTCTAACTTTGCCATCCTTCTCAACCTACAATGAAGGATTGTTGCAACTCCTATAGGCGGCACTTCTCAACATATTAGGCGACCGTTTTGCCTATATCTTAGGCAGTGGGATTGTTTAACAAAGCTTTCAATGCCTCCTTGATTACAAGCATAATATGATATTCAGAAAGTGGTATCTACTACACAAGTATCTCCTTTTGTGTATTTGGTGAGTTTAGAACTAGCTCGTGTACTTGATGAAATAGTGCCTCAAGTTGTTGACTCTTCACATTCTTCAATGACAAGCCACATAATTGCCAGAGTAGTAAGCTCTTGATCTCATCTACATCCTTAACATTCCTATTTCACTCTATAGAGTTCCTACAAATGACACCAAATTGATGCTTAATGAAAGTAGATCAAGTTCCATTCATGTGAACAGACGTATATTGGTTCACTTTCTTTAGAACAAGTACAAAGAAATTTTTTGCTTTTAAATGTTCTTGAAGTTTCATTGTAAATGATTTTTTATGTCCAAGTTCTCTAGAGAGCTCAGTATTTATAGTTTTTTCTTGGTTATCTTAGGCCCATTAGTATTTCATTACCATTCTCCATAAGCATAATGTTTTCTTGAGCTTTTTTACCCTCCTATTTAATTAATTAATTTATCCCATTAGACATTTTTTGGTTCTTTCACCAAATTGTCCCCATACTTAATTATCCACATTAATACATATATATGTGCATATCTAAATAATACACCACCCTACACATGTATCCCTTAACCCTCACCCCCACCTTGAATCTAAATCCAAGATACTACCTAACTATAGTTAGTAACCATATTTGTCCATGGGTGGCCATTAGCTATTACCACAACCACATAGCTTGCAACTAGTGACTAGCTACTGGCCTAGCCATACCTAGCTATTAGACACCTATTGCCATAGCCAGCTACTGGATTAGGTATGGCCAATAACTAGGCACTTATTGCCATGGTCGACTGCTGGACCATGGCCATTATCTAGTCATTGGCAAACAGTAGCTATTAACTGCTTAGTTAGGCCATGGTCAAGTGTAACTGGGGTTTTGAGGCAGTTCTAGACAGTGGTAGGTAGCTACAGGTAGGAAGGGGTGCTTAGAGGCTAAAGAAGATATGTTTTGTTGGGGATTTTTCATTTTCTTAATTATTTATTTAATTATTCTTTAATCAATTAATAAATATAACTAGCTATTTTAAGTATGCTTGTTACATAATATTATTAAGTATGTAGTTTAAATTAACTAAATTATATTGTTCAAACATTAAATATCTAACAATACCACCCCAAAGCGTATTTTCATTAAGAGAAAAGGATCTAAGGTGACAAAAATGAGGTCAGTTAACATAAGGGAATATTCAAAATTTACCTTTTTTAATCAATGCTTGGTCAACACTCTAACGGCAACTAATGAATGAGGTAAAAAATATTAGACAGCATCAAACTATAGTGGAAAATGTAATTTTCAAAATTAGCGTTTCTTTGTAAATATCAAAAATCTTAAGGGATTTATATGTGATTCACCTATTATATATTAAGTAGAAGTGTTTCTATGTCATATATATTCATGTTATTACTGAAAGGGTTAATATTTACACTTTTTAATTTTAATAGTATGAAATATATAATATAAATCCAACAATATATCATTCTTTGAAAAAATTCAAAATATGAATTAAATATGATAATGTTCAAACCAATTATACAATGAGTGAATTGTACTTGTCATATCATTGATGTACACTCTAAGAATGCTTTCCATTTTTTAGTTAAGTCATACCAATGTTGGTCTTAACAAGATGTTCCTCATCTGCTATGTCCCAAATAACAAATTTAGTTTAATCATATACAATGCTATTTAAAAATATAAATTATATATGATGTTTCTTCAAAATGGTGTTAGGGTCTTTTTTATAAAATAGCAGTGTGTCGGTTTGTTTTCTTTTAGAATGTGTGCAAAGAGATCTCAATTTTTCCTAAGTTCTTTAACTTTGACAATTTTTGTAGATGATTTTTTGTGCATGATTTCTCTCTAGGACTTGGTATTTATAGGTTTTGGTTTTTATAAGCCCACAAGGTTTTTCTACCCCTTTTATTGGCTTCATCATCTTTTGGGCTCTCTAACCCTTCTACTTAGTTAATTAATTTTAGGTCCATTATGTTATTTAGTTATTTTACAAAATTTCCCTTATAATCAACTTTTAGAGATATCATTAAGTCTCCCCATTTTTGATGGGGGGAAATTTTAGTTCCATGTCAAAAATATATTATAAGTTTAATTTCTAAAATTTTCTTTATTTTAGTTTGAGCAATTATTCTCAAATTAGGTATTTGCAAGTTTTCAACCATTGTCTAACTCAAGGTTGAGTAAACCTCAAAGTCTTTTGGATCTCTAAGAGGTGCCACATAAAGGTGGCCTTGTTGGTACCAAGGAGTTAATGAAAAAAAATATAGCTTTATGGCGAATAAGAAGTGAAAGAGGGGGGGGAGGAAAAGGTCCCATCAGGATTGTGAAGATGAGTCCTCAAGGTAATATCTCCATACTCCTTGAACTCTTTATTTTATTTCTTTCTTCTTGACTGCTTTGCTTGCAAAAACTTTTTTTTCCATAATTTCTTTGGATTTGGTGAAAATTCCAAGGTCTATGTTGGCCCAAATATCTGAGAACCAGTCTAGTTCTAAGTTGAGTCCAAGAAAAGAGTCTTTGAGGGATCAAATAGGTGAAAGCAAAAAATGAGCCATAGTAACTACCCATGGCTGACCAGTCAACTACCCATAATGGCAATGCCAAGCACCTGAGGCAACTATTACATGGCGCTCAGCCATAGTGCCTGCATGAGTAGCCATTTCAAGTGCCTACTAAGCACTAGCCACAGACACCTGTGAGAGGTCACCTTAAGGCACACATGGTTGACATGGGTTGCTTTGAACTTGTAGGGCCATCTTTTGCATGGCATTATAGGATATATCAATACTCTATTAGATGTGTAATTAGTCTAAAAATAAGTGAATTTAGAGTCACATCGTATTAGGGAAATTAGCAAGTCATCTTCATCATCCAGTTCTGATTCAAGAGATGAGGGTTCTTCTCATAAGGAGTTTGAAAGTATTCTTGTTATAGAAAATAGTTTCAAAAATGTGAGAAATTATTTTAAGGCATACGATTTGTATCTCCAACAAGTTTAAGTTCATATTTCTTTTTCCTCAAGACAATATGATATCACTTTCTAGAAGGTACTTTATTGCCTTTAGTGGTTACTTCACTTGCAATTTTTCTCTTCCTGCAGACTTTCTTCTATTACATATAGCATGAAATATAGCATGTGTTTGAGTGAATTTATGCCTATCTTTTCGCATCCTTTATAGGGTTTAGACAACATTTGAGTGAGTTTGGCCTATTAGTATCTTTAGATAATTACCGCACTTTAGTTAGAGTGTATAAATTGTCAAACGAACTATTTTTTCATTCTTTACCTAAACCAAATAGTAAGTTTTTATGTGGGCTACTTTTATCAGACAGTTCTTAAAAAGATAGGTTCCTCTTTAATCAAGATAATGGTTGGGATGTTCTCCATGAATGGAGTAGTTCTCTTTTATTGTGTCGTCCTAGATAATTTCATCACTATCTTCATATGAGTTCTATTGAAATGGGGTTGTCTGATTCTCTTTTTGATGTCACCTATTGTTCTAATAATGCCTCACAAGCCAATTAGATTAACCTTATAAACTATTTTATTATAAGACAATCATGATTAAATGATATTGATTATATGGTCATCTTCATCTTATACTTTTTATTTAATTCACTTGCATCTGGGTGAACCCTTAAATCACACAAGACTACGTGACTTGGTCATATACTGGGTGGTGATCATGGAATAAGTGTTACATGGTCGTGATCATAAATCTTCCAAGTGATAGAATTTTATGAGATAAAGTATCTAAGATTTGGATAGATTTGCACTAACAATACATAAATATAATGGTTGCATATTGCTCCATTCCATGAACAATCACATATGAGATATGGATGCATTTTAGTAGGTGCCTATTAGAGAATAAGATACTAAAAACCCGCCTAGAGAATCCACTAGATAGCTATAGTGGTAAGTTATCCCACTTACACTGGTGCATATCATTAGTTCTTTGACCTGAGGATCCATGGTAACCTTATGTCTAGTCCTTATGCTATGACTCTTGCTTGGTCACATAACAGGCCACTCGGATAGAGATTAGACATGAGCTACTAGACATGGAGGTTTGTGAGATTCAAGATGGAATCCAACTTCTTGTCTTTATGAAGAGCGAGTGCATCTTATATGTGTTCTATAATGATTAATTCCAAAAAATGCTCACACAAGGTGATGTGACAATTTGGAAAGGCATTTCGCAAAAACAATCAAATATTGAGAATAGCAATATAGTATCAAAGCTATTAAAGAGTTAACTAATATCTTATCCTATGCTGTTTTCAGTAGATAGAAGATGAAAGGACTATATTTGCATGGTATGCATAATCCTATAATGGTTCTTCAAGAGCATTCATTTTGGCCAACTAGTTAGGCTCTATGGGCATGAGGTTGGACATCGACTATAGAGATTGGGTACTCTTCAATTAATGAGATTAATTGAATTGGGTCACTGAGATGAAAATAGTTTAAGCTAATGCGAATATTTGACATTCCATAAGTTATAAAGAGTTGTGAGCCCGTATCCAAGTGTTGGAATAGTACCCTCAAGCCAATGAGATTGGCCTTGTAAACTATTTTATGCATGGTACAATCTTGATTGAATGATATTATTTATATAGCCATCTTCATCTTATGTTTTATTTCACTTCCCTAGCATTTGAATGAAGCCTTTAGATCACCTATGACTGTGGGACTTGGTATGGTGACCATGGAATAAGTCTCACATAATCATGATCTTAAATCTTCCAAGTCATAGGATCTTATAAGACATGATATCTAAGATTCGAAAAAACTTGCACTAACGATACATAAATCTAAGGGTTGGAGATTGCTCTATTCCATGAGCAACTAATGAGAACAAGGTATTGAAAACCCACTAGAGAATTCACTAGATAGCCATAATGGCAAGTTAGTAGTGGCTAGTTCTCCTACTTATGCTAGTACATATTATTAGTCCTCTGATCTAAGGATCCATGGTAATCTTATGTCTAGTCCTCATACTTTGACTCTTCTTTGACCACCTAGCTTATCTTTTAGGTAAAGATTGGGTATGAGCTACTTGGCATGAAAATTTGTGAGATCCAAAATGGAATCCAACTCCTCATCTTTATGAAGAGCAAGTGCATCTCCTGTGTGTTCTATAATGATCAACTCCAAGAAATTCTTATGTAAAGTGATGTGATAATTTAGGAAGGCATTTTCAAAGATGAGAGGGAATCGAACACTAAGAATAGAAACATAGTATCAAGGTTATTATGGAGCAGACTAATATCTTGCCTTAAGCCTCTTTCGAGATATAGGAGATGGAAGGATATTATTTGCATGGTATGCATAATGCTGGAATGGGTTTTCAAGAGCATTCATTCAACCAATTAATTGGGCTCTATGGGCTTGAGGCAGGACATCAACCATGGAAATTAGTTGCTATTCAAATAATGAGATTAATTAAATTAAGTCACTCAGTTTAAAGGAGTTTAAACTAAAATGAATATTTGGTATTCCAAAAGTCACAAAGAGTTGTGAGCCCATGTCCAACAAATAGTAGAACCTAATGGGTCACACACAAAAGCCAATGACATGGTCTATTGAAAGAAGGAGAATTTTCTAAGAGTCAGAAAATTCATGATCGATTTTTAGATAAGGTAAAATTGTAGTCATTTTGGTTTGATCAATTTAATTGTTAAATTGGTCAAATTAATTTAAGATTTAACTTAAGATAAATTAATTAAAGGTTAATTAATTGATGTCACTTGATTATCAATTGATCAAAATTAATTTAAAGGTTGAGTTAATTTTGACTAGCTTAAATTGTTAAGTACTTTAACTTAAGAGTTAAGTCAAATGATTACTAATTAAATTAAACTATTTAATTTAATTAAGTTAGGGTATAATATTTGGGAAAATTATTAAATGAAGAGCTCATTTAATAAGAATTAAAATTTAATTGCAAGACATTTCATTAGATGAAATTTGTGCTTCAATTAAATTTGCTAATCACAAAATTAATGGCCACCTAAGCAAGGCACACTTGGCATCACCTCCTTGTGGAAGGTGTGTGACCACTCCCATATATGAATATGGTAGAGTGTCTGGCTAAATGTAAGTGAGGTGTGCACATTTTGTGTGATTTTCTCCCAACAATATTGTGTAGTAGGAATCTAAGTTGTTAGCCTTCCATTGCTCTCTCTTTCTCCCTGCTCCTTCCACCTCAATATTCCTAGCCTTCCTCCCCTCATATCTATAGAGAATAGGACATGGATTTAATTAGAAGGCATTTCACAAGATGATATGTAAGCTTCAATTAATATTATTGTTTACTAATCACTAAATGTTAGTAGCCACCTTGGCATGGACACTTGGCACATTTTCTTTAAGGGTAGTGTGTGACCACACACCACCCCACTTCTATATATAGATATAGGAGGAGAGTGGCCAGCCACTTGGATATTGCAAGGAAGGTGTGATTATTCTCCTAACAAACTAGAATAGTGGGTATCTAATTCGTTAGCATCCCTAGTATTCCCTCCAACTCCCTCTATCTTCCACCTCCATATTTCCTAGCCATCTCTCCTATATTCTCTACAGACATCTCTAGCTATATTGTATAGAATAGGTAATAGTTATGGTGTGTGGACTATTACAATAGAGGCAAATCATTTGGATTACTTTTGCTCTTATTGAAGCAGTTTTTGGCAGCCTCTTCCAACAAGTTTCGGGAGACCTTTTTGTGTTTTGATTGGGATGATTCTTGAGCTGTGAAATCCTCAAGGGGTTGAGACATTTCAGTAAATATTTTAGCTTAATGGGAAGAGTCCAATACCAGTGGTGATCTTGCTATGCCAGTGAGAGGCTTCTTCAATAGTTGAAGAGAGTTCTTCTCTTGCTCTTGTTTTTCTATTTTCACCTAGGTATTTCCCTTATCTAAATCTAAATCCTATGCATGTCTAGATCCTTGTGGCTATGTGTGGGCTAGTTTATTTATTTTTTTAAAAAATATTTAGATCCTAATTCCCCACATACCTTAACCTATATATTTCCTGCCAGTATTTAGCATATCTTTTTTTTTCTTACTTATGGCTTCTACTTGCACACATACATTTACCTCTTTCATATTTCCATATATTATTCGCGTTTTAGCTTTGTTTTTCCTCACTTTCTTGGTAGTAAAGAAGATTGATTTTGCAAAGATCTATGCTCAAAACGTAGAGAGAGAGACACATGATAGAAATATTACATAGTCGTGTCATAAAGAGACATTGCCAAGTAGGTGTAGCTTGTGCCCCAAAGTCAGTAGCCAAACCAGACATGTATTCTACTAGCACCAACAGCGAGTATGCCTACTACAGATAATGAGGTTAGGTGTTACATTCTAGTCCTAAGGGAAATCATACACATGGATCCATTACTTGCCCATAGTCTGCTTGAGCTTTTCATGCTAGCGGAGAAAAAGTGTATTTTACATCATGGCTAGCGAAAGAGTTGTGGGTAGATTTTGTAGGTTTGTGTGGCACTAAAGTCCAAATATTTTTACAAAAATGGAAAACACTAGTCCACAAAAACACCCCAAGGATCAAAACATGCATGAAATTCAGATTTAGATAGGAAAAATACATTGGTGATGGCAAAAATGAAGAGCAAGAGTCAAACGTTTCCCAACCATCAAATGGGCCCTTCATCAACGCCGCAGGATCACCACCATTTTTTCATTAGAAAGACTTCTCCATTTGGGTTGAAATTTTAAATGGAGCTCCTCAACCCTTTGAAGATTCTACAGTCCAAATTTTAGGCTGATCAAATCCCCAGAGATACTCTATGCAAAGGCAAAAACTAGCTACCAGAAATAACTCCAGTTAAGAGCAAAAAGCAACCAAACTAGATAACCTCTAATGTAAATGTCTGGACACCAAATCAATGGCCTATTCTCTATATAAAGGCTAGAAATATGCAGAGAATAAAAGTAGGAAGACTAAGAATATTGTGGTGGAAGAACGAGGGAAAAGGAAAGAGTGATGGGAGATTAATAACTTAGATTCCTACTCCAATATGTTGGGAGAAAATCACATAAAATGTGCACACCTCACACACATCTGGTAAGCTACTCTACCATATCCATATATAGAAGTGGTCACACACACCTCCCACAAGGAGGTGATGCCAAGTGTCCCTTGCTTAGATAGCTCTAACTTTGTGATTAGTGAATTTAATTGAAGTACAAATTTCATCTAATGAAATGTCTTGTAATTAAATTCTAATTCTTATTAAATGAACTTCTCATTTAATAATTTTTCCAAAAATTATATCTCCAACTTAATTAATTAATAATTATTTGACTTAATTCTTAAGTCAAAGTGCTTAAAAATTTAAGCTCGTAAAAATTAACTCAATCCTTAAATTAATTTTGACCATTTGATAGTCATGTGACATCAAATAATTGACCTTTAATTAATTGATTATAATTTAAATTTTAAATTCATTTTACCAATTTGACAATTAAATTGATTAAGCTCAAATGAGTAATTTGCCTCCAAATATAGGTCATGAATTTTCTAACTTTTAGAAAATTATCCTTCCTTCAGTAGACCATGTCATTGGCTTTTGTGTGTGATCTATTAGGTTCTATCATTCATTGAACATGGGCTCACAACTCCTTGTAACTTTTGGAATATTAAATATTCACTTTAGTTTAAATTCTTTTAAACTAAGCAACTTAATTCAATTAATCCCATTAATTGAAAAGTACCTAATCTCCATGGTCAATGTCCAATCTCAAGCCCATGGAGTCTAACTAATTAGCCAAAATGAATGCTCTTGAAGAACCATTCTAGCATTACACATACCATGCAAATATGATCTTTCTGACTCGTATCTTTCAAAAATGGCCTAGAGTAAGATATTCGTCGACTCCTTAATAGCCTCAATACTATGTTTCTATTCTTAATGTTTGAATCCCTTTATGACCTCATATTTGGAAATGCCTTCCCAAATTGTCACATCACCTTTTGTAAGGATTTCTTAAAATTGATCATTATAGAATACATAGGAGATGCACTCGCCTTTCACAAAGGTGAGGAGTCAGATTTCATCTTAGATCTCTCAAACCTCCATGCCAAGTAGCTCATACCTAATCTCCACCTAAAAGACCTGCTAGGAGGTTAAGAAAGAGTCAAAGCATAAGAACTAAACAAGGTTACCGTGAACCCTCAAGTTAGAGGACTAATAATATGCACTAGCATAAGTAGGAGAACTAGCTACTACTAACTTGCCACTATAGCTATCCAGTAAATTCTCTAATGGTTCTTTATTGCCTTATTCTCTAATAAGCACCCACTGACATGCATCGATATTTCATACAATTGCTTGTAGAATGGAGTAATCTCCAACCCTTGCATTTATACATCTTTAGTACAAGTCTATCTGAATTTTAGATGCTCCATCTCATAAGATCCTATAACTTGAAAGATTTAAGATCACGACCATGTGAGACTTATTCTAGGGTCACCAAACTAAGCTCGATAGTCATAGGCGATCTTAGGACTTCATCCAAATATTAGTGAAGTAAATAAAGAGCATAAGATAAAGATGGCCATATAAAAAATATTACTCAAACAAGATTGTAACATGCGTGAAATAGTTTATGAAGTCAATCTCATTGGCTTGCAGGATACTATTCCAAAAATCTCCCACTTTCCCTATAGCCAATACCCTTTGGCCTTGAGACCCATCTTAGTAAGATGTCCTCTAAAGACCTTTAGCTTTTAGGGGTTAATATAGTAATTCTACTAGATTTTCTTCTAAGATAACTTTTATCTACTCAGTTGTCACCTCTATCAATTGATATCATATATCAAATGATAATGGATTTAATGTGTCTGGATTACTGATGAGATCTTGGCTTAAGACCTAAATTATCTTCCAAAGACAATTATAGGATCATGCATGCTGGTACTACATCCAATCTTTAGATGAAGTTATAATCTAAACACCTTTCTTTGTGGTTTCCAAAATCACAAAGTATTTTACTTTAGTGGTTATCTAGGCCATGGTGTCTAGTTAGATCTTTTCCAACACACCAGGCCACCATTAAGGCAAAAATATGTATCTAAAAATGGATATTAGGTCGTCTACATTAGATTGGAAACTAATATTCAAAAACTTTATGAGTTTCAATTCTCCATTATCGTATACCAAAAACAAGCTCTTAGTTTTTCTCAAGTACTTAAGGATTGCTTCTACGGCTATCCAATAACTCTCATCAGGATTAGATTAGAACTTACTCAAAATACTTGGCGAGTGCACCACATTCAGTCTTGTACATTGAACAACATATAATTATGCTCCATGTAATGGGTGCATAAGGTATATAGGATATTCTGTGTCTCTCGTTGACAGTCTAAGGGGCCATAGACTCAAAAAGACAAAGATCATGTCCCAAAAATAGAAATCCCTTCTTGGATTCTTCCATACTAAACCTCTTTAATATCTTGTTCATTATATTTAGGAAAGCCCCAGCATCCTTCCTAATCTATCTCTATAGATACATATTCCCAACACACATGATACATTTTGCAAATCCTTCATGGAGAATTGTGTAGATAACTATACTTTAGTACACTCTTACATTCCTAATTCATTCCTAGTGAGAAGAATGTCATCGACATAAAATACAATAAACTATATACAACTCTTACTAGCCTTTTTACACATACATGGTTCATACACATTTTTGATAAAGTCAAACAATTTGACTTTCTAATCAAAACATATGTTCTAAGTTCAAGATGTCTGTTTGAGTCCATAAATAGACCTCTACAGTTTGCAAATCTTTTACTCACTCTCCGTAGATATAAAACCTTGTGGTTGCTACAAATAAATCCTTCTTTTAATGTCTCCATTGAGGAAAGTTGTTTTCATATCCATTTGCCATGCCGTATAGTCATAATATGCGGTTATAGCAAGTAAAATCTAAATGGACTTAGGCATAAGATCAATGAAAAGGTTTCCTCAAAATCAATACCAGGTTTTTAAGTATAACCTTCTACCACTAGTTGCATCTTAAAAGTCACCGCTATTGGAATAATGCCCTGCAAGCCAATGGGATTATCCTTATATAAACTATTACCTTGCAAAGCAATCTTGATTGAATAATATTCTTAATATGGCCACCTTTATCTTATGCTTTATTATACTTCACTTGCATTTGTATGGAGCCCTTAG
Source organism: Jacaranda copaia (assembly GCA_014898725.1). NCBI lineage: Eukaryota > Viridiplantae > Streptophyta > Magnoliopsida > Lamiales > Bignoniaceae > Jacaranda > Jacaranda copaia. The sequence goes on along the minus strand of JACGDI010005271.1, from coordinate 41,976 downwards.
ATCACCTTAGACTACGAGACTTGGTTTGGTGTCCGTGAAATAAGTCTCACATGATCGTGATCTTAAAAATTCCAACTCATAGGATCTTATGAGACAGGGCATCTAAGATTAGAATAGACTTGCACTAATTATGCATAAACCCAAGAGTTGGAGATTGCTCTATTCCATGAGCAATTGTATGTGATATGGGTACTTGTTAGAGAACAAGGCACTGAAGTCCCACTGGAGAATCCTCTAGATAGCTAAAGTGGCAAGTCAATAGTGGCTAATTCTTCTACTTAGGCTAGTGCATATTATTAGTCCTCTAACCTGAGGATCCATGGTAACCTTATGTCTAGTCCTCATGCTTTGACATATCATTAAACACTTAACGGGTCTTTTAGGTCAAGATTAGATTTGAGCTACTTGGCATCAAGATTTGTGAGATCTAAGAAAGAATCTGACTCTTCACTATTGTGAAGAGCGAATACATCTCCTATATATTTTATAATAATCGATTCCAAGAAATTCTTGTCTAAAGTGGTGTGAAAATTTGGAAAAGGAGTTTTCCAAATATGAGGTCACACAAATGAATCCAAACATTGAGAATAGAGATATAATATCGAGGCTAATGGGGAGACGATAAATATCTTGCCCTGGGCCTCTTTCAAGAGATAGCAGATGGAAAGACCATATTTGCATAGCACGCATAAAGTGATGATGGTTCTCCAGAATATTCATTTTAGCTAATTAGTTGGGCTCCATGGGCTTGAGGTTAGACATCGACAATGGAGATTGTGTACTCTTCAATTAATGAGATTATATGAATTGAGTCGACTAGTTTAAAAGAAGTTTTAAACTAGAATGAATTTGAGATATTCAAAAGTCACAAGATGTTGTGAGCCCATGTTCAATGAATGGTCGAACATATTAGGTCACATGCAAAATCTAATTAGCTTCCTAATTGATGAATAGAATTTTCTAAGGAGTTAGAAAAGAGATCTCTCTATCCTAGTGGACCGAATTTTGGTGCCAAATTTAAAGGTCAATTTTAGCTTGATTGATTTGAAGAGGGAGGAGTTAGCTAAACTACTTAAGAAACATGTGTGTTTAAAGGTAATACACGAAGGAAGGAAAAGTGGGGAGAACTTCATAAACTATTCTACTAGAAGAACCCTCATAAATAATACTCATAAAGATGTTGTCAAAGACTCTAAAGATTTTTATGAGTTTTTTAAGGCAGTGGAAGCTGAAGAGATATTAATTTATGAGCATACCATTTAGAGTTGTCATTGCATTTTAAGCGAAATTGATTGGTACCCTGTAGAGAATTTGTTGATTTTAGATTCCACTATACCAGTCAACTTTGCTATTTAAGAGCCTAAGAAGAGTCATGACGTTGGAGCAGAATTATGGCTAAGAAGCCAGAGAAATCAACACTGCAAGAACGAAGAGACTTTGCTTAGGATAGTAGGAACTAGTAGGGCCTATGTTTAGAACTTTGTTACTACTTAGTATTTTCTAATTAGCTTCAGTAGTATTTTTGGCATAATTTTTCTTTTCATATTGTTATCTACTTTTAGAGGCCAAGTATTGGCCTAATATCTTTTGGTCTCTCTTTCCAATAAATTGTTTTTCTTAGTATTCAATTTGTGTCCATGCAAATACTTAGCCAATTGAATGACTATTGATTTTGCACACTCGTGCTTTGAAAATTGAGTAATAGGTGGCATGAGGATGCCAACATTAAGTATTGCCAGACTGGGATCTTGCTAGCAACCTTAGGCATGATAACTTGCATCATCTTTACCTTCTTTTAGCTTATCACCAACAATCTATTCAAAGTTCCAAATTCAATAATGACATCTAAACAAAAGGGTTGAACTCATTGCGATACTTGACCCTGTACCTTACAGCACCACCTACAACTGCATTCCCAAAGGCTTCCTTCTCTTTCAAGAGCATTAGTTGCATGTCAAGCTTTAGTAAGGTTCTTTGCTTTACATCAAATTAAACCACATGCTCTCCTATTTATACAACCCCCGTAAATTCTTTTGAGTTTCATTCTTACAAATATACTCTTAAAATGAGATACTTAACATATTAACTACAGCACTACATATGTCAATATGCATAGCACCTAGTATCCATTATTTATAGCTAAGACTACTAGGGCATCTAAACTTATTCATTCCTATAGTTTTCATATCTCAATGTTAGTGTTGGCTAAGCAAAGTAATTTTACAGTTGGTGGTTCTTTCGATCACTATGTATTTCACTACTCTACTAGAAATTTTCTCTACCCCACCATAATCTAGCTTGGTAGTATCCTACACCTATCTAGGGTTGAGCTTTGGAATTTGACAGTAGACTTAAAAAGCTACATGCTGACATTTTACATATAATCATTCTAGATAATGCTTGTTCTTTTGTCTTACCATAGCTACTGACACAAAGTTAGCTAACACTTATTTCCCAGATACATTTTATGAACTATAGGCCTTTTACTTCCACGTGGCATTGCTCTACTAGGTTTTTGTGCAGAAACATCCCCACTGCTACCTCCTATAAGAGTCTAGGTCACATCTCAATCCTAGTATGGCTAGTCATCCTTTTGAACTAGTAACTTATTATCTCTTTGTTTAGTTTTTGCTTCACCAACTAGCTAATCAAATATAAGCCCTTCCTTAGGAGGATTTCTCCTTTTGCTCTTCAATCTATAGGGTATTAGTTGTCATTTTTAGTTGTTGTTCCCTTCATAAGGGCATGTTCTTATGCGTTATACACCCATCTGCCATTAGAAACACCACTTCCCATCTAACTTGCATGTGTTAAGTATCTTGGCAACATCCATCTGGAGCTCAGATCAAACTCTCCATGAGATGCATAGTTATATTACTTATAGCTTCCTTATTCAAAGATAAAGTGGATTCAAAATTGTCTTTCAATTGAAGATAAAACTTGTATCCATGGACTTTATATTTGCCCAGACTTTACTCTCAAAAATATACCCTTGCCCCCTTAGGTGCCCACTAGGCACCCTTATGGGGTGTTTTTCTCCTTTTCTTAGTTGTTATTTATGTTGTTTTTCACCAATCTTGCTAATAGCAGATTCGTTTGTCGATCACTTGGGGACATAAAAAATTTAATTGATAAAGTAATGTGGTTACTTTAGTGAGTTCTATGAATTTAAAGTGATTACCATAGTCTTAAGTGTAACATGTGATGATGTTATCTTAGGGAGGTGTAATACCCACATTCTATTGCTAGTAGTCTACCTTGTGTAAAGTAGAGTCCTCTAAGGGAAAAGCCTAAGTTTGCGCCTAAGCAGAGCAACATTTTAGTGTCATGATAAGGACAAACATATTTATAGGTCTCTTAGGAGACTTCTTAAAATCAAAGGATGTTGTTTTCATTATGGTGTAAAAGGTACATACTTCTTTGAAGGTATATACTTCTATTGCTAGTAGTCTACCTTGTGTAAAAGGTATATACTTCTTGAAAAGAAATTGCAAAGCTTACCTTGCAACCCTTGAGAAAGGTATATACTTCTTTGAAGTACATTTGACGACTAATTCTTCTTCATAGGTATTTGATACCATATGTGGTTCTCACCTTTGTAATTTTTTATAAGGGATGAAAAGAAAAAAGAATCTTCATGAAAGGGATATGATCCTCTACCTAGGAAATAGGGCAAAAGTTGTCGCCATGGTCCAAGGCGTAATCAAGTTAGACTTATAGAATACTTGCATTGTATTTGATCTAGTTTATTATGTACCTAATCTAGTTAAGAAAATTATTTCATTTCTCATTCTTTAAAATGAAGGATATGATTTTTTTAATATTGAATAGAGTATTGAAGATATTAAATAATGGTTCTTTGATTGCTCAATGTACATTAAATAACAGATTGTGTATACTTGGTTTCCAACCTTCACTAATGCATATTCAATCAAGTAAAGAAAATTACATATCTAAGAAAATGTCATTCTTGGCATGCAAGACTTGAGCATATTTCTAAAAATAGGATGACCAAGTTAGAAACTCTCAAAGCACTAAAAATTAGTAGCATTGAGAACTTTCTTACTTGTGAATCTTGTTTGAATAGAAAAATGACCAAGGCTCCTTTTGTAGGACAAATGGATCACTTCACAAGTCCTTTGAATTTGATCTATATGAATGTTTATGGCCCACCAAGAGTTAGTACGAGAAAAGGCTATTCCTACTTCATCACCTTCACTGATAATTATAATTAGTTAAGATGTGTATCTTCTGAAGAACATGTTTGAAGCCTTTGAAAAGCTCAAAGAGTATAGAAGTGAAGAGGAAAAGTAAAAGAGACTTAGTATTAAAGCTCTTCAACTAGATTGAGAGAGAGAATACTTAAGTACCGAATTCTTAGATTATCTAAAGAAGAATGGGATTCTTTCTCAATGGACTCCACCCGTCATACCCCAACATAATGGAGTAGCCAAAATGAGAAATTGTACCTTATTGGACATGGTCAGTTCTATGATGAGCTTTTTCGATATGCCCATATCCTTTTGGGGATTTACTTTAACAACGATAGTGAAGTTGCTCAATGTAGTACCTTTAAAGTTGGTGCAAAAAATGATGCATGAGATGTGGCATAGCAAAGCACCCACTTACCATTACCTTAGGGTTTGGGTCTCCCTCTAACATGAAATGAATAGTGGGAGACAAGTTGGATAGTAGATCTACCTTCTTCAAGTTTTTGGGATATCTAAGGGACTCTATGGATTGTTACTGTTATGATCCATCAAAACAACAGGTGTTCATTTTGAGAAACACCACCCTTTTAAAAAGGGAATTTCTATAGGATAGAAATGATGTTTTTGTTAAACTTGATAAAGTTCAAGATAATCATCAAATCCCACAAGCAATGGAAACAAGCAAGCAACAAGAGCCTCATACACAACCACTCAAAACGTTGTCTAGATCAAGAAGAAAAACAAAAGGTTTGGATTTGTTCATAAGACGGGCCAATCAAATAATGATCCAAAAACCTATGAGAAAGCTATGTTGGACAAAGACTCGAGACTTAGCTTGATTCCATGAGATCTAAAATAAACACTATGTACTCTAACAAAGTATAGACTTGGGTATATCCATTAGAGAAAATAGTTCCCATTGGTTGCAAGCGGTTCTATAAGCGAAAGCTAAGAGTCAATAAAGAGGTGATAACTTTTAAGACGTGCCTAGTGGCAAAAGGTTATACTTAAAGACCTAATATCGACTTTGAGAAAACCTTTTCACTAATAGTAATATCTAAATCCATTCAAATTTTACTTGCCATAAATGTATATTATGACTATGAGGTATGGTAAATGGATTTGAAAACTATTTTCCTCAATGGAGACATTGAAGAAGAAATTTTTATGGAGTAACCATAAGGTTTTGCATCTAAAAAGAGTGAGAAAAATGTTTACAAACTCTAAAGGTCCATTTATTGATTCAAAGAGGCATCTCAAAGTTGGAACATACATCTTTACAAGATAATCAAGCCATTTAGCTTGGTCAAAAATATGTATAAACCATATGAATACAAGAAAGCTAGTAGGAATAGTATATAGTTTATTATATTTTATGTCAATGACATCTTTCTCATTAGGAATGAGGTAGAGATGTTAGAGTGTACTAAAACATGGTTATCTATTCAATTCTCCATGAAAGATTTGGGAGAAACATCCTAAATATTAAGAATACATATCTATAGAGATAGATCGAGGATGATGCTAAGGCTTTCCCAAACCTAGTACATTGATAAAATACTAAAAAGGCTTAGTATAGAAGAATCCAAGAGAGGATTCCTTTCCATGCGATATAGCATTCATCTCTCCAAGTCTATCGCCCCTAAGAATGAAGAGAAAAAACAAAAGATGTTCCACATACCTTATGCCTCCGCCATTGGGAGCATAATGCAAGTAGTTCAATGTACAAGATCAAATTGGCACACGCTCTAAGTGCTATGAGCCATTTCCAATCCAGTCCTAGTGAAAGTTATAGGATAGCCATTAAAGCAATACTTAAGTACTTGAGAAAAACTAAGGACTTATTTTTGGTATATGGTAATGGAGAATTGAAACTTGAAGGGTTTTTAGATTCAAGTTTCCAATATGATGTAGATAACCTAAATCCACTTATAGATTCATATTTTACTTTAGTGATAGCTCGGTGAGTTGGAAGAGTTCCAAAGAAGACACCATAGCTGGCTCTACCATAGACATAGAATTGATTACAGCTTTGGAAGCTGCAAAGAAAAGTGTTTGGAAAGAAAACTTCATTCAAGAGTTGAATGTATTGCCTAGCATTGCTAAGCCAGTAGTTGCCTTTCATGACAACAACAAAGTAGTAGCACAAGCTAAAGAGCCAAGTTCTCATCAACAATCTAAGCAAATATTAAGGTGATGAGATCATTAATAGAGACGACATCCAAGTGGAAAGAGTTGCCTTGGAAGAGAATATAACAGATCCACTGACTAAACCCTAATCACAAAAGGCCTTTGAAGGACATCTTGAGAAGATAGATCTCAAGGACATGGGAAATTGGCTTTAAGGTATGTGGGAGATTGTTGAAATAGGTCTAAGGGCTTCTTTGCAATTTAAATTACTTCACTAATATCCGGATAAAGCTCTTAGATCACACAAGACTATGGGACTTGGTCACACACTAGGTGGTGTATCATGGAATAAGTTTTACATAGTTATGATCTTAAATCTTCTAAGTCATAGGATCTTATGAGATAGGGCATCTAAGATCCAGATAGACATGCACTAACGATGCATAAATCTAAAAGCTGAATGTTGCTTGTTTCATGAGCAATCCCATATGAGATATGAATACGTGCTAGTCGGTGCTTATTATAGAACAAGGTACTGAAGGCCCGCCCTGGCAAGTCAATAGTGGTAAATTCTCCAGCTTATGCTAGTGTATATAATTGGTCCTTTGACCTAAAGATCAATGGTAACCTTATGTTTAGGTCCTCATACTTTGACTCCTCCTTAGTTACCTAGCAAGTAGTTTATGTGGTGATTGGGCATGAGCTACTTAGACATTAAGGTTTGTGAGATCCAAGATGGAATCTAACTCCTCATTTATGTGAAGGGCAAGTGCATCTCTTATGTATTTTATGATGATCAATTCCAAGACATCTTTGCACAAGACATCTCCTGCAAAAAAGAGTTCTTCAAAGATGATTTCATAAAGTGTAATTAAGCATTGGGAACAAAGACATAGTATTAAGACTATTAGGAAGCCAACAAATATCTTACCCCAGGTGCCTTTGGAAAATAGGAGATGAAAGGACCATATTTACATAGTTTGCGTAAAACTAAATAGTTCTCTAAAAACATTCATTTCAGCCAATTAGTTAGGCTCCATGAGCTTGAGTTTGGACATCGACCATGGAGATTGGATACTCCTCAATTAATGGAGATTGAGTACTTCTCAATTAATGGAGATTAATTGAATTAAATCGATTAATGTAAAGGAGTTTAAACTAAAATGAATATATGATATTCAAAAGTCACAAGGAGTTATGAGTCTATATCCAATGAATGGTAGAACCTATCGAGTCATACACAAAAGCCAATTGCATTTCCTAATTGATGGAGGAATCTTTCTAATTGTAAGGAAATTCACTCCAAGTGATCGATTTTGGGGTGACCATAAATTGATGTCAATTTTAGCTTGATCAGTTTAATTATTAAATTGATAAATTATTTTAAAGAGTTAAATTAGATCAATAATTAAGGAGTTAATTATTTGGTTCCATATGACTATCAATTGGTCAAGTTAATTTAAAAAGTTTAATTAACAAAACTTAGCTTAAAGAGTTAAGCCAATTGACTTAAAAGTTAAGTCACTGGTCAATTAAATAAATTAAAATTTTTAATTTAATTAATGAGAAGAATCTATTTTTGGAGGAAAAATTCAAATGAGGTTTATTTGGTGTGATATTTTAATTAATTTGAAATTAGATTCCAAATATAATTGAAATACACACAAATTTTAAATTTGATTTGAATTTGCCAACTTGCAAGCAAATGGGCGGGTGCCCACCCTAAGGAAGATGTGATATCACCTTGGCATCACACTATCCTCCCTTTATATAGATATAGAGGTGAGAGTGAGCGGCACTATGCATTTTCATGTGAAGAATTAGATTCTCACATTTTTCCCTCCAATTTCAAGTGTTGTCTTGTGTGTTGAACCTTTACTTCTCTCTTCTTTTCCAACCCCTAAATCAGCCATCCACCTCTCATTTCTCTTCTCTATCTCCAACTAATAGTGAGAAGAAATAGGATACGGCATTAGTGTGTGGATCATATTGATAAAGGTAAAATAATTAGATTGCTAGTCTTTGGAGATCCACCAGTAAAGACAATAACTTGGCAATTTTATTCTAGGAGATCTAGAAGGAGTTTAGATTTGAAATTTTCACAGTAATTCATCAAATAGTTGAGAAGCTACTAGAATTGTTTTAGAATATTTGGAGGAGTGTGGATCGTGCAAAAGTTGCATTCTTGTAGCTGCGCTACTATCTCACAGTTTTTGGATTAAAGAAAAGTTCTTCATTGTCTCCTTGGATTTAAGCTAGTCAAGGTAATCTTCTACCTAAATCTGAATCATGAGCATGTTTACATCCTTGTTAATTTGTGTAGCCTAGTTAATTTTATCTTTTGAAGTTTTAATTATTGGATCCTAGTACTACACTAACCTTCATAGACAAGGATCCATCAATTAAAACCAAAATTAGACAAAATTTATCATGTTTTATCCAACCCAATGATCAATCAACATGCCTTAAACTAAGATTTAAATGCTGAAAATTTACCTTTGAAGAAAAATCTAAGGAGTGAAGAAGAGCTTCTAATGGGCTTTTCCAAATCAAGATCAACTAGCTTCTCTTCTTAGATCCGATTTCTCCACATCAAGAACTCCTTAAATTGGCAATTTATGATCATGAACAAACCTCTAAAATGGCCTGTAGATAGAAAAAAATAGGAGGAAAAATAGCTACAAGAGTTTGCCCAAACAAACTCCAAAAATCAACTAATGAGGAAGGTTCGAACTTCAATTCTAAGCTTCCCAAGTGTGAGGCCTCTAATGTTGATCCACACACTTAGGATGATCTCTCAATTCTTAACACTCTTTTATAGAGAAGAGAGGAAGAAGATGATGATAAAAGGTGGCAGTTGTGGAAAAAGGAGAGAATGAGGAGAGAATCTAAGAAGTAGTTACTTAACACATGAGTTGTGCTACCTTTTTTGGAGGGAAGAAATGGAAGGATGGATTATCACTCCCTTATGGCCAGCAACTCATGTGTATTTATAAGGGAGGATGGAAGCCTTTGGAGGCTGCCATCACACATTCCATGCATATGCTAACTTGCTAGATTCCTCTAACTTGAATTGGATTTAATTCCATAAATTAAAAATGCCAACTCATTTGATTCAAATGGACTCTTCCATTTGAATTTTTCTCCAAAATTTGAATTCCATATATATTTAAATTCACTTTTTAATTTAATTTTTTAATGTAACTCCTTAAGTTAATTAACTTAACTCTTTAAGTTAATTCAATTAACTTAACTTTTCAAGTTAAACTGACTAATTAAAGTGTCATATGGCATCAATTAAATTTAATCTTTAAATAATTTTGATTAATTTAATACTTAAATTAATCAAACCAAAATGACCAATTGACAATTAGCCAACTAGATTTCTCTCCTTTAGGCAAAACTACCCACATTGTAATTTTTTAACTTTTTAGAAAATTCCTCCCATCAAATAAAAGTTTCCTTAGGCTTTTGTGTGTGACCCATTAGGTTAATCCATTTATTAGACATGGATTCACAATTATTTGTGATATTTAGAATATTAAAATATTTGAAATAGTTTAAACTCATTTAAATCAATAACTCTTTCAATTTATCTTTATTAATTGAAAAGAATCCAATCTTCATGATCGATGTCTAGCAATAAGCCAATGGAGCCCAACGACTTGGATAAATGAATTATTTCTAGATAAACCATGATAGCTCATGCCTACTATGCAAATACAGTCCTTCTATCTCCTATCTCCCAAAAGAGGCCTAGGACAAGATATTTGTCAGCTCTCTAATAGCCTCAATAACTATATCTCTACATCTAATGCTTGATCCTACTTTATGGCCTCAACTTTAAAAAACACTTTTTCTAAATTCTCACACTACCTTGCACAAGGATTTCTTGGAATCAATCATTATAGAATACATAGGAGATGCACTTGTTCTTCACAGCAATAAGAAAATAAGTCCTATCTTGGATCTCACAAACCTCTGTATTTAAATAGCTCATTCCCAATCTACACCTCGGATGACCCACTACATTGTCTAGGCAAAGTCAAAGTATAAGGACCTAAGCACAATATTACTATGGATCCTCAAGTTAAAAGACTAATTATTTGCAGTATCATAAGCTTTGAAAATGTTTCACTATCAACTCACCACTATGGCTATTTAGTGGATTCTCTTAGTGAACTTATTCTCTAATAAATACCTAATAACATGCATCTATGTCTAACATTAATGGTGTAATATCCAAGCCTTTGGAATATGCATCATTAGTGCAAGTCTATCTAAATCTTAGATAGCCTTTCTCTTAAGATTCTGTGACTTGGAATGTTTAAAATCATGAGCTTAGAAACTTGGTTCATGATCACCATCATAGGCATGACCAAGTCCCATAGTCTTGAATGATTTAACAACTTTAACCAAATATAAATATGGGATAAAATACATGAGATGAAGATAACCATTTTATAAGATATCATTTAATCAAGATTGTTTGACAATTGGAGTATTATTTACATACCAATCCTAATTGGCTGGAGAGCACTATTCCCGCAATATCCTTCCCACAGAACAAACCTACTATGTTGAATCTATATGCAGATCGAGAAGAGCAACTCTCAATGGTCATTCAGGCTTACATAGCCAGTCATCCAGTCAAGAGAGTTTTAATAGACACAGCCAGTTCTATCAACATTATTACTAATGATACCCTCTAGAAATTGATGTTAGGTAAGCTCCAACTTTCAACAGTTAGTACACCAATGATAAACTTTAGTGGTAAAAAAATTTTCCCAATCAGTCATATTGCACTCTATACATCAATGTGCCAACAATCCTTGAGGAGAATAAGAATGATAGAATACATGGTAGTTAGCACCCTACAACCATATAATATCACCTTCAATATCTTAGCCATTAGCATCTTCTAGGTAATCATATCTATCTTTCACTAACAAATAAAATTTCCTACTCCAACAGGAGAAGGCTAGATCTCGTGCGATAGAGATGAAGCCCTCTAATGTTATACCCTCTCCCTATCAACCCAAACCAATGATAAAACAACCAAAGGTACCTACTTATGAGTAAAACACACCCATACTTGACGTACAAGAGGTCCATGGCAAAAAAGGGTTGGATAACACTCATCTTTGACCAACGAAGGAGCATAAATGCATACAGCTTTAAGATAACAAAAATTGACACACAACTTCCCCCAACAATAGAAGAGCAATTGATATATTTCATGTGTGTAAGCAACGTCTTCGCCTAGATGACCTTCAACCTCCAAGGTCCCAGCATTGTAGTCCACCACCTGAACATAGACCTATCATTCAAGCCCATAAAGTAAAAGAAAAAAACTTTTGCAATGAGAAAAATAAGATGATAGAAAAAGAGGTCAAAATTATTAAAAGTTGGGTACACTACAAAAGAATTCGATATTTCAATGGAATTTTTTGATGAATTTTTGATGGAACGATAAATTGCCAATTAATCTCTGACTAAATTTTTCTTGTTAGAAAAACCCTTATCATAAATTATTTTTCATTTGATTTCCAACCAAAGTTTCTGTAGGAAAAATGTTTGATGGATTTCCATCGAGTTTGTGGTTTTTCAATGAATTTCCACTGACTTTGTGATAACATTTTGATAGTGCCAAACTATCAAATTTTTGTTGCATTTTTAATGATTTTATCCGATGGAATGTTTTTTTATGTTGTTCCATCGACTTTTTGATGGGTTTTTATGTTTTTGATTTATTTTTTTAACATTTTTTATAGAAATTAGACAAAAGTTTGATGGATAATTATCAGAATTATTATTTATTTATAATCATTTTCATCGAAAGGCCCTTGACTTTTGGTTGAAAATTTATTATTTTTTTAAAATATTTTGAAAAAAGTTCTATTTAATTACAGCTGTAATGTATTTATACTTTTTGAATGTAAAATAACATACAATTATAGTACAAAAAAATGAAATAATTATTTAAAACAAAACATAATTTAATAAAAATTTTAAAAGTCATAATTTGTAATTACAAAAGTAAACAGAAAATCCTATCTAATGACCTGATAGCATCATCACCAAAGTTAAAATAGTCATTCTACTCAATACCTTGCTGATGCTGGTTATGCTCGCCCTGTTGCAGCTAAAGCTAATGGTTGTTGGTTAGAGAAGAGAGAGCAGGGTAAGGGCAAGCTACCAGAGCATCCCTCTACATGACCAGCTGAGAGATCAAATTCTGCATCACGCCCAACTGCTCTGAGAACATGCTCCATATATCATTGATAATAGCCAACAAACAAGCTTTCAAGCATGTCTCCAATTGTGCTGTAGTTGATGCATTAGGCTTCTCCCGAGGTATGCTGGTGTATGAGGGTAACTACTAGTAGCTCAACTTATGAACCTGCCCCTTCTTGTTAGGGCAACCCACAATCTAAGTCCATAGCTCAGCTTGAGAATACTAGGCCTCTACACTACTCCCAACACCTTTTAGCTGAAACTAGCAACACTTACTGGAAACTCTCCTACAAGGTATAAAAATAAATATATGAACGTAATACAATGTTATTAAAATGATCTTATATCATATGTAATAAACTTACATTAGCTCTCCTTGCCCTCTTGTCCATCCGACTCCTATCGGCTTACCTTTGGTAGGTATAAACAAAACCTTTCTCCACCGTAAGGGGCCTTTGTAACTCTCAAGTCTACACAAAAAATATGAATAAGTGTCTTATATATACATAATACTAAACTATAATGAATTAAGAAAAAACTTCGATAGAGCCTCCCCTAAAATCGATCTTTACCAAAAACAAAAATAAAAGCTCATCAACAACCAAATAAATGATAATACATTATCATTTGGGAAGAGCGCCAACCTTTTCCCATCAACTAAATAAATGAATAACAAATGAGAAGGGTACTTCCTCTTTCCCATCAACCATGTCGTGTGAATATTGTAAACAAAAATCAATTTAATAAATATTAAGAATGTAGACTAAGTTTACTAAAGACTAAAAGGCAAAACACTTACTAAATGCATGGCATGTGTCTCAATAGATATACTCCCTCCAGTATAGAGAGATCTACCTATCTCAGAAGCCTAATTGTTCTTGGCATACGTGGACTTTTCCTAAAACGTTTCAGATTGCTAAGCTAGCATAGGGCAACCTAAGTGTCCTCATCAATCCACTTTAGCCTCTTGCCCATCTTTCAGGTATAGTTATATATGTCACCCAATTAGTAACCCCTCTAATGTTGAAAGGCCTCTAAAAATGGCCTTCATGTTGGGGGTCCCAAGTGACATGTCTCTATGAAATGAAAGAAAACTAGTTAGTGTAATTATAATACACAGATGTATTTAATTTGTAAAAGTAAATATATTTACAGCATTCATATACCTTCTACCCCTTGAACATCAAGTTTTGATAGGCCTAGGGGACATCTGACCAAGTTAATAAGGCTCCTATACCTTGCTCTCGAACACCATCGTCAAGACCTTAGTACCATCAAGCGAAGGTGTGTGTATACCTATATAAAATAATTCTTAACATTAATATATATTATTAAAATAATAATAAACCAATAATTATATAATAATTTAAACTCACCCGTAGCACCCCTCGAGATGCATGTATACTTTGCCAAAACTGTGGGATGGGGGCTTTGATCCTACCTCGTCTAATTCCTAACCAACTGAAAAATGGACTTCTGTGGATGCTACTACTACTAATATGAAATGATTGAGTGGAGTTGTAGGGGCGACTAAGTGCTAGGTAGAGTGATAGATGGTGAGAGAGTGCTTGTGAATGAAGTGGATGGTGGTGAGGATAAGTAATGCTACTGTGATTATAGGTGTGGAGAATAATTTGCGGATGACCTCATAGTAGCAAAAAAGAAAGATGAAGGAGCATTATGGCTTCTGGTGGGAGAAAGGCATGGGGTAGGCATAAACTAATGACTAGCCGATAAAGTGGTAGGAGAGTAGCCGGCTAGCAAGTGTGTCTAATGGGTTAAAGAATTAGTCTCCCTTCCTCAGCTGGTGGCAAGGGATGAAAACCAAACTGGTCTTACCTTTACAAAATAAATACATAACACCACATATAGACAATAATTAATATTATTAAAATAACTTAATATTTACATACATCAAATGCATGAGAACAATTAACAACTAGACTCGATAAGACACATTAGTTAAAATTGAAGTTTAGATATATAGAATATATCATTCATTCATCAAATAAATTCTTTAGTCTTTCATCCGAATCTATTATTGCAATAAGAGAACAATTTTAAGAGTCCATTGACGTTCCAATCCTTGATTGGTTGTCATTTACAATAATAGATTTTGGTACACAAAAAGACTAAAGACTTAATATAATGAATAAATGAATTTTTTAAAAAAAATTTTGATTGAACATATAATGCTATTGACCGATTATTGGAGTTGGAGACTTTTATAATGCTCCTTTCTAAACAAATATTATTTGATTCACAAATTATGTAATGAGTCCCTACCAATAACACCAAGACTACGGAAAATTATTTTACAATCTTAAGTTAAAAATTCACTTTATGTTAGCCTCAAGTGAATTTTCAACTTATGATTGTAGAATAATTTTCCACAATAGCATTAATCTTTAGGAGTCATTAAATTTATTTTTTCAAGGTTGTTAGAATAGATGTGGTTGAGATGCAAGTATGAACAAGGAATTCATTAGTATAATAGACTATTTTGTAATTAGAAGCAATGATAATTCAATTATAGTTGGCAATATACATAATTTTTAGTTATATTTTTAATCATTTAAGTTTAGAATAATTTGTAATATAACCATTTAAAATAAGATGGAATTTAATTTCTTAAGCTACATTGGTTAGTTTGAATAGTTTTGCAATATCATTATTCCAGTTGTGAGCTCAATGAATGAGTAGGATAAGGATCCAAATATTAAAACCAAAATTAGGAAAAATATAATCAAACTACTCCATCCCAAGGATCATATTTATGATCCAAATAAGGATTTATATGCAGAAAAATTACCTTTGTAGATCAACACAAAGGAGGAGAAAAGATTACTCCAAAGAACACTTCAATGGAAAATCTACACATAGCAGAAGATGCCAACGGTTTGTCCCCTTCCCTAGCTCCAAAAATTGACAAATTTGGCAGGCCACTCCACCACAAATCCAGTGAGTTTCTGCTAAAAATATTTTGGAATCAGAAACTCCTTGGTCCTCCAAATCGACTCTTGAAACTTGTGCAAAACATTGATCCACCAAGAAATTCTTAGTCCTCCAAGTGTAGGACCTCTAATGACAAAGTCCACACGCTTTTGGCAAGCACTAAATCTGCCTAAATTGTGCTGGAAAAAGATAGGATGAAGGTGATAGGAGGTGAGAGGGAGGGGAGAAAATTTTGTGTGAATCATCAATAAATGAATATCACACTATTAAAGGAAAATGATGTGGAAAGCCAACTCCTTTAGGTGGCCAGCCAAGTGGCCTATTTATAGAGGTGAGAGGATGCTAGCTAGCATTACACCTGTCATGCTAGTTGGCCAACTAGCCAATTTGCCAACTTTCTTGTGCATTTTCATTTAATTAACATTTACATTTCATCTCCTAAAATGAAATGCAAATTAACTGTAATTGAAATTCAAATGGACTCTTCCATTTGATTTTCCTCCAAAATCCAAAATTCTCATTTTAATTAAATTAACTCTTTAATTTAATTAATTTGACTTAACTCCTTAACTCAATTAACTTAAATCCTTAAGTTAATTGATGTTAACTTTTTAAGTTGATTAATTAATTGTCACATGGCCCCAATTAAATTAACTCCTTAATTTAATTGGCCCAGTTTAACACCTTCAATTATTTTGATTAATTTAACACTTAAATTAATCAATCCAAGATAACCAATTAAAGTAGTCACTTGTCTCTCTATTAAAAACGCCTAGGCTTGAATTTTATCACTCTTTAGAAAATTCTTCCTATCAAATAAGAGTTTCCTATAAGCTTTTGTGTGTAACCTATTAGGTTCATCCATTCATTGGACATGGGCTCATAACTCATTTTGATATTTTGAATATCAAAATATTCACATTAGTTTAAACTCCTTTAGATTAATAAATCTTTCAATTAATCACCATTAATCTAAGAGTTCCCAATCTCCATGGTCAATGTCTAGCAATAAGCCCATGAAGCCCAACTAATTATATGAATGAATTATATCTTGATGAACCATTATAGCTTATGCATACCATGCAAATACGGTTATTCTATCTCATATTTCCTAAAAGAGGCTTAGGGCAAGATATTTGTAGGTACCTAATAGCTTCAATAACTATGACTCTACATCTAATATTTGATTCCCCTTTATGACCTCAATTTTGAAAAAAACTTTTTCTAAATTGTCATACTACCCTACACAAGGATTTTTTGGAATTAATCATTATAAAATATATAGAAGATGCACTCATCCTTCACAACAATAAAATGATGAATCATATCTTGGATCTCACAAACCTCCATACTTAAACAGCTTATGCCCAATCGCAACCTTAGATAACCCACTACGTGGTCACAGATGAATCAAAGCATAAGGACCTAAACATAAGATTACCTTAGATCCTTAGGTCCAAGAACTAATTGTATGCACTATCATAAGCTAAAAACTTGCCATTACCGACTTGCAACTACAACTATCTAGTAGACTCTCTAGATGGGTCGTCAGTGAATTTGTTCTCTAACAATGACCCACTAACAAGCATCTATATCTCACATAGATTGCTCCTGAAATGGAGCACTATCAAACCTTTCAAATATACATTATTAGTGCAAGTTTATCCAAATCTTAGATGCCGCAACTCTTAAGATTCTATGACTTGAAATATTTAAAATCATGACCATTGAGGTTTGTTTTATTATCACCATCATACGTGTGACCATGTCCTAAATCTTGTATGATTTAGGCACTTCAACCAAATTCAATTGAAGTATATTAAGTATAAGATAAAAATGGTCATTTAATAAGAATATCATTCAATCAAAATTGTATCACAAGTAAAATAACAAAACAAGCCAATCTAATTGGTTGTGGGATACTATTCCAATAATAAATGAAATACAAATATTAATTAAATACAAATACATATGAAATGCAAATGCACATACAAGTTGGCAAGTCGGCTAACTAACATGAGAGGTGTGACGATAACTAGCATCCCTTTACTTCTATGAATAGGCCACTTGGCCGGCTACCTAGAGGAGTTGGCATTCCATATTATTTCCCTCCAAAAGTATGTATTTATGCATTAAAGATTCACATAAAATTCTCTCATCTTCCTCTCACCTCTATTAACACCTCTTATCACCTTTATCCTCTCTTGTTCTAGCACAAGTTAGGTTGATTTAGTGCTTGCCTAAGGTGTGTGGACTTTGTCATTAGAGGTCCTACACTTGGAGGACTAAGAATTTCTTGATAGATCATTGTTTTGCACCATTTTGAGAATGGATATGGAGGACCAAGGATTTTCTAATTCCATGAATTTTTGGAAGCAACTCATTGGATTTGTGCTGGCGTAGCCTATCAAATTTTCCAACTTTTACTCTTATGTAATAGTTTGGAGATCTCCTACATACATCAAGAAGTTAGTGAAAGATAAGTTGGATATGAAGTCCACTTTGTGGAAGTTTATGGGATACCTAAAAGAGTCTTTAGGTTATTAATTTTACGATCCCTTGTAACAAAAAATATTTCTTTCGATAAACACCACCTTTTCTGAAAAGAAATTTCTATTTGATAGAAATGGTGTTATCGTTAAACTTGAGTAAATTCAAGATGATTAAATTATCCCACAAGTGGTAGAAATAAGAGAACATCAAGAGGTTAACACACAACCTCTAAGAAGGTTGGATCGAATCAAGAAGCAACCCAAAAGGTTCAGATTTCTTCATGAGAAGGGGTAAGTAGATAGTGATCTGAAGACCTATATGGAAGCCATGTTCGGCATAGATTTAGGACATTATTTTGAGGCTATGAAATTTGAAATGGACTCCATGTACTCTAATAAAGTATGGAATTTGGTAGATCCACTAGAGGGTATAGCACTTATAGGTTGCAAGTGGATCTACAAGCAAAATCTATAGAGACATGACAACTTTTAAGGCTAGACTAGCAGTAAAAGGTTACACTTAAAAATCCGATATTAATTTTAAGAAAACCTTTTCATTAATCACTATGCAAAGTCTATTAGGATTATGCTTGCCACAACCACATATTATGACTATGAGATATGGCAAATGGATGTAAGGACCACTTTCCTTAATGAAAATATTGAAGAAGAAATTTATACATAGCAACCACAAAGTTTCACATCCAAAGGGAATGAGCAAAAGGTTTGCAAACTCCAAGGTTCATTTATGGACTAAAACAAGCATCCTAAAGTTGGAACATACATTTTGATAAGACTATCAAATCGTTTAGCTTTATCAATAACATATATGAACTTTGTGTGTATAAAAAGGCTAGTGGGAGCTTGATACAGTTTATTGGGCTTTATGACGATGACATTCTTCTTATTAGGAATGAGAAAGAAGAGTTAAGGTATACCAAAGTATGGCTATCTTTGCAATTTTTCATAAAGGATTTGGGGGAAGCATCTTATATGTCAGGAATAAAAATTTTTAAAAATAGATCAAAAACGATAATAGGGCTCTCTCAAATCACGTATCTTGACAAATTACTAAAATGGTTTAATCTAGAAGAATCCAAGAAGACATTTCTTCCCATGGGACATGATCTTTATCTCACTAAGTCTATGGCCTCTTAGACTAAAGACGAGAGGGAAAAGATATCCCCACATATCTTATACATCCGCATTGTGGAGCAAAATGTATGTTGTTTAATGTATTAGGCCGAATTTAGCAAGTACTCAAAGCATCACAAGTTGCTTTGAATCTGACCCCTATGAAAGTCATTGAAAAGCTATAAAAGCAATCTTAAAGTACTTGAGAAGAACTAAGGATTTTTTTTTGGTATATGGAAACAAAAAATTGAAACTTGAAGGGTTTTTGGATTCTAGTATCCAATTCAATGAAGATAACCTCAAATCTATCTCTCGATTTATATTTTGTCTCAATGGCAGCATAATGAGTTGGAAGAGTTCCAAACAATGCACCATAGTCGATTTTACTACTAAGGCAAAATATATTGCTGCTTCAAAAACCACAAAGAGGGTGTTTAGATGAAAGTTTTCATCCAAGATTTGGATGCAATGCCTAGCATTGCAAAGTCGGTTGTTTTCTTTTGCAACAATAATGGAGCAACTGCACAAGCAAAATAGCTAAGATCTCATTAATGATCCAAACATATTTTGAGGCGTTATCATTTGATTTGTGAGATCATTGATAGAAGTGACATTCAATTGGAGAGGGTACCCTCAGAAGATAATCTAATAGATCCTCTAACTAAACCCCTAATGTGAAAGGTCTTTGAATTGAATGACATCTTGAGAAGATAAGCCTTAAGACTATGGGGAATTGGCTTTAGGGCAAGTGGCAGATTGGTATCATCAAATAAGGAAAGAGGACAAAGGATTGATGACTACAAAAGAGATTTAAAAGCTTCATCTGGTTTTGTTGATAAAGAATTTGATTTTGGTAAATCTCATTCCATGTTTTAGGAAGAAAGATTTGGGAAATGAACCTTGCACGAGTGAGTGAACTTGAATTTTTCAAATCTTTTCATTATAAGATGGAGCTTGGAATATAAAATTGTTTACTTCAAATTCTTTCTATAGGATTTTTGAAATTGAATTAATTTTGGTATAAAATTAACTTTTAAGTGTAAATATCATTTAATAAGTATTAAATTTAATTTTTGAATTCTCTTTTTTGGAAAGAAATTTATTTATAAGTCATAGACAACCCACATGATTTAGGGGGTAATTTGAAATTTTATAATGGGCGTATATATATTAAATTATGTATGAAGTTTATATTCAAGTGTTCTTCATAGAGAATTATGGTTTTTCAATTTATGATGTTCAACTAACATATTAATCTAACTTTTTAAACTAATATATTAATCTAAACGTACAAACATACTATATATATTAACTTAAACTAACATATTAATCCAAACTAAACATACTAACATATTAATCTACACATACAAACATATAAAACCAACTAAATAAGTAAAAATATAAAAAAAATTATGAACTGACATACTACCTAGATGTTAAAATACTAACATTTCAAATTAACGTACTAACATTCTAAATTCACATACTAAACTAATCATACTAACATACAAAACTAATATGTTAGTCTAAATATACAAACATATAAAACTAACTAAATAATTAAAGCATTAAAAGGAGCTTAGTAATTCTAAGCATAAGATATTGAGTTTATAAAGAGATTCAAACAGTTTCTTTTTAAATAATAACAAACTTCTTTAATTTGATGAATAAATTACAAAATGCTCATTAACATCATTTTATTTTATCCAAATACTATTATTTCTTAAACCTAAGACTCTAGAAATATATAATGATTATAACCTTTAGAAAAATGTAGCATATGTAAACTCTAAAGTATCTAACGTAAGGATGTACTAGATAAGTTTCACTATATGCTGCATTCTTTTCTAGGTTCACTATTTGACAACTATTTTTATCATGTATTATCTTTCTCGAAAAATCAAGAAACTCAACAAACCATAGAAGTAGGAAAAGATCAATTTCATATGACAAATAGGAATCCATGCAATATGAAAAGCTCTATCAATGTTTAGTTGACCGATAGAAGTTCCAATTGGACAACTTTTCTAACAAATTTCCAACGAACAATCTGTGGGATGTGTTCATGCCTTATGACGCCAACTTCCCTCCAAATTTGCAAATAATTTTTCATTGGGTTTCCATCGAAACTGCAATGAAGTCATTTGTCTTCATAAATCTATCGAAAATCCTTCAAAAATTGCTGACAGAATGCTTCTAGCAAAAGTAGTGTGTTTTTGTAGTGGTATCTAGTCGAGACACAGTTTACTAATTGACTTTGTAATGTAATTCTGGTTCATAAGCCAGAGAACAAATGGCAATAATTCAATAATTCCACTAAGCTCAACAAAACTTGTCCAAAGGATCTATACCCTCTACCAAGATTTGACCTACTAGCTATTTAGGGAGGTTATTTGAAAAGTAATAATTGTATAGGATTTACTAGATTGTAGGTGGAGTGAAATAGTAATAATAAAAATAGAGAGAAGAGGTGGAAAGAAATAGTAATAATGAAAATAAAGAGATGATACATAGCTTAAAAAAATATCTTTTAAATTTAGATTAAATAAATATTTTAATAAAATTAAAGGGAAATTGTTAATAATTTATTTTTAAATAATAAAAAGTAGATAAAAATGAATTTAGAAATAAAGCCAAAAGGCC
This sequence comes from Jacaranda copaia, assembly GCA_014898725.1. Taxonomy (NCBI): domain Eukaryota; kingdom Viridiplantae; phylum Streptophyta; class Magnoliopsida; order Lamiales; family Bignoniaceae; genus Jacaranda; species Jacaranda copaia. Next base: position 20,174 of record JACGDI010005271.1, on the reverse strand, counting down.
TTAGCCTCCCAATGAGTGAAGGAGACATTCTTACCAATCTTAATTTTACACCTTTAGCAAACATGGACCAAACTTATTGCATATAGACTCTTGATGGGAAAACAAACCAAATACGTGAGACCAATTTGTTAGGGAAAAAATAAAGAACAAAGATGTATCAATTGTACAAAAAACGTTTCACTCATGCTTAGTGGTAAAATAGAATAAAGAACAATTCGCAATAACTTTTCAAAACCCACTATAGATGGAATAACCAACAAAGATATTGTTCTTGTCTAAGTTTCTTTTCTTCAGCACCGCCACATGTGAGAAGTGTGAAGTAAGACCCACAAAGGTGGGGGCCGTGGGGCTGCAACTCTAGTGGGAGAGGACAAGCATGAAATGTTTAGATTCAATGGAACTCGAATGAATGCAAGCTCAAAAAATGTTTGTTTTCTTCTCTCTCTCTCTCTCTCTCTCTCTCTCTCTCTCGTGATAATTTAATAAAATTATCAATAATCAATTAATTAAAATAAATAATTAAATAATAATGTTTTCGCTAATGTAAAGTAGCATAACTCACACATTTTTGTGGAAATTGGAATTAAAATTTACTAGTTGTACAATGAGAGGAAATGGGTAGGTATTAGTTAGTTAGGGCTTTATTTTTAATGGATTTTTCTATTTAAATTGATTTTAGTTTCATTAGAGCTTTATAAAGCTACAATACTATCATTACAACTAACATTATGATTTGATTAATTAATTGAACTTGACATGGGATAGCCCAACAAGTCTAGCCTAATATGTTATTGACTCTAGAGAAGGTTTCCAAGCCCACCTAACATCTGAAACCCAACTACACTTTCAGACCCAGTTGGGCTGAGTCACTCAACCACAATCGTCAAGTTGAGTGTATAGTTCTCGACCCTACCCATTGTAAGGCTTCAAGCTGCCTAATCCATTCAACCATCTTGCTCGTCAACCACCTTATTAGGTTGATCACCGTTGACTAGAGTGCTCACTCTAGCACTGAATCATATCCTTAGCGTATTTAATGCTTTGATAGTTAGCGTGCCTCTGCATTAATGGCATGTGCCATCCCTGTGCCGCTTCTATCATTAACTCTATCAAGAGGTGTGCCTTTGTAGTATTATTCACCCTAAAAAGTAGGAGATGATGCCACCTAAAATAGTACCAAAATGAGAAATGACCAACAACTCCCAAATAAGGACAAGAACCCTCTACACTTAATAGGGGCATCTTAGACATATCATCCACCTGAAGAAGGCTATAAATATCCCATTGCCAACCACCCTCCAGGTATGCTATATATACTATATGCTCTTACTCTACTACTCGATTATCTCACTCAACCAATACTGACTTGAGTGTAGGAGTACCTTAGCCGGGAGTACCTCAACTAGTCTGATGTTTATTGTTGGTTGCAGATCTCAACCCCAAAAAGGTATTACTATTGGATCATTCGACCTCCCTAGTCGAATTAGCCTAAACATAACCCAATTCACTAAAACAGCTTTCAACCTCATCATTTTAGTGCTGCCTGTAGGAACATTGAGATTACAACTATAAAAATGGCAAACACCAGGACAGCATCTCCACCTCCCCCTCAACCTCAATAAAGAACACATGCCCTAGGCCCCAGCACACCATAGGAACAAGTTGTAACGCTAACCATGCCTTGGCTAATGCAACTTACAAGTGAACAAATATCTGCCCAGATCTTTACTTAGCTTTCTATAGCATTAAACAAGCACACAACTGGGCCACCCCAGCAAGTAATGCAACTTTGCAACTGTCACCAAAGAAAAGGTCTCTTTGAGACAGTCACGGTCGCCAAGAGTCCAGATGACTACCAACCAAATGAGAAGTAAACCCCAGGTGTCTCTAGGGAGAGATGGGACAACCAAAGCTTAGGGAAGAAATTACTGACTCTATAGACCATTATGTTTGACCTAATCCAGCCCTACAATGTGATAGGATCGAACAATCAAGACTGGATTAACATAAAGAAATGGATGAATCAACGAATCATGCGGCCCGACCTATTTGAGCCCTATAGCATAATAGAGCCAAGTGCATAAGGCCTTAGCTTGATCGAAACGTGACCCAAGCTAATCAGGATGAGTGGGAAAAAGTTTCCCACCAAGTGCAGCAGTTGAATAGATGCCTCCACAAGATCTTAAGGAGAAATACTGAAATGGTGCTCAACCTAGAGGGCCCCCAAAGGTCTTATCGAGAGAAAAAGTCGCTGTTTATATAGGAGATTATTGATGAGCACGTTGCCATCAATGTTAAAGTCCCAATCAAACTCCTACAGTACGACAGCTCAACTAATCCCAATGAGCACCTGATGCAGTTTGAACATATGATGCAATTGCATGGGCATAATGAATATATCCATGAAAAGATGCTAGTGACCACTTTTCAGGGTATAGCACTTGATTAGTTTGTTAAGCTAGAACCCTCATCGATATATTCCTATAACTAATTCTATGATAAGTTCCTACACCAGTTCGCCAATTGATGAAAGGCAAAACTCCCCCACCCCCTTCTCCACACCATCAAGCAAAACAAGAGAGAGTCCCTTTGTGACCTTTTTATAATGTTCAACATAGAGATGTTGAAAATTTATAACCCTGGGATCGAGTTCCTAATTAATGTATTATTTTTGGGGCTCTAGCATAAAAAAGGTGCCAATATTTTAGCACGAGAATACCTATGATTGAGGGAAAAATTGCTCAACCTGGAAGAGAGATACATGATTCAAGATGAGATAAATAGGTAAAAATTCAAAAACCCTAAGGTCGAGAAAAAAAATAATGAAAAAGATGATAGAAATAGAATAAGAGAGATCGATCTCCAATAAAGCACTTCCATGACTATACTCTACTGAATATCCTGAGGAGAGAGGTCATATTTGTAATCTAGCATGACAATCTCCTCAAGAAATTGAGAAAGCTAACAGAAATTGAAGTAATGAAAAAATTGAAGAAATATTGCCACTTTCATAAACAAATGGGGCATAACATAGATGACTGCTTCAATCTCCAAGATGAAATTGAGAGGCTCATTAGGTAGGGCCATCTCAAAAAATATGTTGCTAGTGATGCACAAGCTGAAAGAGGCAAAACCAATTGGACTCTCCATTGAGAAATATCACTTAGCCCAAGGAGGAAAGATAAAGTTAAGAATCCCAACTAGGATGACCGCCTGCCCATTCAAGGAGTGATTGACATGATTATGGGAGGGGTTCCACTAAGGGGACTCAAAGTCAGCAAGGAGACAGACACAAAGGAGGCTAGAGTTTACCAAAGCCTCTCTGATCGAAACATCATTCTATTTATCCACAAGCGCAAAGTTCATCTCCTTTACTGACAACAACCTAGCCTATCTTGAAGGGAAAAACATCAATCATAAAATTGATTGTCCTATGCTAGTCTACGTTGAGATTGCCAACTTTGAAGTTAGAAAGGTTCTGGTTGATAATGGCAACTCGGTCAACATCATCTTTCTCTCGATGCTAAAAAGGCTAAACCTAGGTCAACTAAAACTTGAGCCCCTACATATCCCTCTGGTCGAGTTTGGGTTGCCAGAAATCATTCTAGAAAGTTCCATCAACCTTTCTACGTCATTTGGGGAGGTACCTTAAAGAAAGATATTAATGATAAACTATCTAGATGTCGATGCCCCATTTGCCTATAAAGTCATAATTGATCAACCAACTCTCAATGATTTTTGTGCCATTATGTTGCCCTATCGCATGAAGATCAAATTCCTAACCCCGACTAGCACAAGCGAGTTGCTATGAAACATCAAAGAAACTTGGTGATGTTATAATATTTCAGTCAAGTCAAGTGAGCAGAAGACTCAACCGCAATTAAAGACCTCAGGGAATGCCTTTGTAGTGGAATCTGAGAAGGGCCAAGCCCACAAGAAGAAAAAGTTGAAGGACACCCAAGTAGAGCTTGTCGGGGATAATGGTGCATGTGTAATAATTTCACCGACTTGAATAAAGCTTGCCTTAAGGGTCTTACCCATTGCCTCAAATAGATTTACTAGTAGATTCTACGACTGGTTGTGAATTATTGAGTATGTGGATACATTCTAAGGGCATTACCAAATATTCATGACCTCTGAAGACAGGGATAAAACCTCTTTTATAATCCCCAATGGAGTTTATTGCTTTTTGATAATGCCATTTGGACTTAAAAATGCTGTAGCAACCTACTAAAGACTGGTCAACTTTATGTTAAAAAATAAGATAGGCAAGTCAATGGAGATTTATGTCGATGTCATGATTATGAAGACAAAGAAAGCCAAGGACCATTTGCTCAACCTTAATCACACTTCTGCCATATTGAGAGCATTTAGTCTAAAGTTAATTCCAAACAAGTATACTTTTGAGATTTGAGGAGGTAAATTCTTGGATTATATGGTCAGTCAACTGGGCATTAAGGCCGATCTACAGAAAATCCAGGCCATATTAGACATAGCTCCACCTTGAACAATTAGAGATGTATAGGTTGTGGAATTATCATAGTTGAATTTACAATTAAAGTTTGACTATTAAGTCTAACTTAACACTTAGTAGTATAGATGTCGCACGATTCATGGGTCTATATGAAAAGTGAGGCAAAGCACATCAAAGATTGCATAGAGACACAATTGATAATAGTTACCTACTTAAGGTCATTAATGGATGCCTCACAAGTCATGGGTCCACAAGTGATACCTTTAGACCTTGATTCTCACTAGGAAATGTGATTTTTTAAATTTCTAAGAGAGTAGGATTATCGCTCTTGGGAGATTCATCGCCCGATTAGCTAATAAGAGCCTACCTTTCTTTTATATTCTCAAAAATGCTAAAAAATTAGGTTTCCAGTATAACAAATAATGTGATTGGGCTTTGGTCAAATTAAAATAGTAATTGTCCTCACTCCCATGCTCACGAAGCTTAAACTTAGAGAGGTACTTCACATATACTTAGCTATCTTAAAAGCATCAATCAACTCAATCTTGGTCTTAACCAGGGATAGAGGTCATCAACCAATTTACTATTGCAATAAGTTGCTCTAAGGACCGAAGCATAATCTCTTCGAGATTGAGAAGTTTGCCCTAGAATTAGTCACCATAGGTCAGAAGCCACGTCCATATTTCCAATCCCATGCCATGATAGTGCTGACAAACTAATTGTTGAAATAAATGGTCTTGAAGCCAGACACATCAAGGAGATGAACAAAATGGGCCATTAAGTTGGGAGAATTTGATATCACTTTTCAACCCAAAACAGCCATCAAAGCATAGGTCATGGTTAACTTTATTGCTGAGCGGGTTGATCTCCTTAAGAAAAGCAGTGAAACTTCTTTTGCTTGGACTTTGCACATTGATGGATCATTGACCACATCACAAGGATAAGTAGGAGTGGCTCTTCGCTCTTTATTAGTAAAGGAATCTAATTTTGTGATCAAACTTGACTATGCAGTCACCAATAATGAGGCTGAGTACGAGTCCCTCCTTGTTGGAATGAGAGTGGCTCTCGATCGAGGAGTTGAGCACTTGGCTGCGATCACAAACTCCTAGTTGGTTGCAAAATAGGTGAAAGGAAATTTTGAGGCCAAGGACTCGATAATGAGCTTGTACCAAGCAAAGGTCAAAATATTACAGCAGTCATTCAAAAAATTCACTCTCAGTCAGGTACCTCTATTTGAGAACAAGCATATAGATGCCAAGTCTAGATTTGCTAGCTAGACTAGAGGCAATAGAGAAAGGACGATAACATTTTTGGTTGTGGATAAACTATCGATCGGCCCTCTTGAGGAGAATTTGGTAAGGAGCATCAGGGAGACAGTTCTTTCATGGCAAGATCTAATAAAACTTTACTTGAGTCTTGGCTTGGTCCCCGATGATAAAAATATGGCTCATCACCTTCAAAGACAAGCTGCCAAGTTTGCACTCGATGAACATAGCCAGCTCTGTAAGAGTCAATCTCTAGACCACCTCTGAGGTGTCTGGACCCTGATTAGGCTCAAGAGGTCTTACAGGATGTCTACACTAGCATATGCGGGAACCATTCAGAGGGAAGATCCCTTGCTCATAAAATCATTAAGTATGGATACTTTTAGCCGACCTTATTGAAAGACACTGTTGATTTTGCTCGAAAATGTTCATCATGCTAAGTCTATTAGAACCTCTCACATTAACCCATTGTACCTATGGTCAACGTTTAGATCTCTTGGCCATTCGACTAGTAGGGGATCAATATTCTGGGTTTACTACCAAAGGTGATGGGTCTGCGAAAGTTCATAATTATGGCAGTCAAGTACTTTACCAAGTAGGTTGAGGCCGAAGCTATCCCAAAAATAACTGACACATTTATCAAACATTTCATCTAGAAAAATATTATTTGCTATTTTGGTCTACCTAAGATCCTTATTTCAGACAACGGGATATAGTTCCAAAGCGAAAATACCTAAAATTGGTGTGAAACCTTAGGAATCACCCAACATTTACATTAGTAGATAATCCTCAATCGAATGGCCAGAGAGAGGTAACGAACAGAACAATCCTTGACCACCTGAAAATTAGAATCCAAGATACCAATTCAAGTTGGGCAAATAATCTCCTAGGAGTGCTATGGGCATACAGTACAACCTTCCATACAGCTACAAGTCATAGACTTTATAGCTTGGTTTATGTGTCCAAGGCAGTCATCCTTTTAGAACTCACACAGCATACAGCTTGAGTGATTTACTTCCACCCGCTCAGAAATACCTCAGAAAGGAAGCTCGACCTCGAGACTATGATAAGTGAAGGTAAAAAGCCTATGACACCATGCAGCGCTATAGATCAAAGATGATAGAAAAATACAATAAAGGGGTCAGGCCGTGTCATTTTAAGGTCAAAGACCTTTTTCTTAAGAAGGTAGAAGTATCCAAAAATGTTGGCAAATTTATCCCAAAATGGGAGGGACCCTATACTGTCATGAAGGCAGCAAAGCATAACACCTATTGACTTGTCAATATTGATGGGGACAAGCTCCTTTGCCCTTGGAATGCCATCAACTTGAAGAAATTCTACATATAAAAGTGCATTGTAATCATTTTTGTATTATATGATATAAAAGAAGTTCTAGCAACACCCTTATCATTCACTTGTATTGTTATAGCCACATCTGCCTCGCACAACTTAAAGTTTCAAGTTAATCCCGCAGTCGACCCAAAAGTAGTTCCAAGCTGCCAAATCAAGAAAGTGTCAAGTTAACCCCTAGGCGACCTAGAAGCAGCTTTACGCTACTAATTCAAGGCCTTTCAAGCCCAAATTGTCAAGTTGACCCCATAGTCGACCCAAAAATAGCTTCATACTGCCCAATTTAAAGCTTTTCAAGCCCAAAATGTCAAGTTGACCCACAAGCAGCTTTATGCTGCTCAATTATGGATTCTTGGCCTCAACTATGTAATTGACCCTATAGTCAATCAACAAATCAACTTCACGCTACACAAGTAAAAAACCTCGAACTTGACCAGAGTAATGAAACTCAATTATAAAGTTGAGGGAAACTTTACAAACAGAATATTAAACATATTTTGATGTGATCATGCGTATCTCTGCAACAGTAACCTCATTCGACGATAAAGTTGGTAGGGTTTCTTGTTAATTAACATGATTATCAACCACACATTTATAACGAGATAATTGTATTCAATAAGAAAGTTGTAAAATTGATCAGATACATATTGAATAGAATCAAAGTAGTATTTCATTAAATGAAATGTTTATTACAATGGAAGGATACCCTTCATCAAAAAAGGGGGAGAGGAAGGGCAACACGCCTACACTAGTTTCGACTTGACCCAGCCCCCTTCGATCAACTTACCTGGGTACTCTCCTGTATGTCCTAGTTAGGCTCAGGCATCGCTGATGCAATGGTAAGAACTATTCATGCTGGCTACAAGGGCCCCCACCACGTCACCCATAAAGTCAGTTAAGCACAGCACATACTGGTCAACGTCAACCTACCCATCCCTGATTTGAAAGGTAAAGTCATCAGCAAAGTTGAATTCCCTTGTTAGATCAAAAACCTACTCTCGACCTCAACCTATTTCTACTAAGCTTCAATCATGAACTAGGTTTAATTAGGGTAAAGCTATAGCTTCTCATCCAGAATCGGGCTTATTTTATCTTTGTCCTCAACCCAGAAGGCATAGCCCAAGTGTTCATGTTGCTTGATTGCCTTCTCAAATGCACTGCGGGTAGATTAATTAAGAAAACCATGCTCGCATCCTGGAAGGCCAAGTTGAGCATGAATTTCTCTAACACCTTCCTTTGCATCAAAGGGAGCTGTCAAGAGAACGTTGCTCGAGCCTCCTCGAGCATAGCAGCATGGCCGGCTAATAGACTAGAGGAGTAGATCACTTGCATGTCTAGGTGAGCCTTCTTCAACACCAAGTCCATTTGGCTCCTCTGTTCTACAACCTCAACCAGTTGTTGGTTTTTCATATCAAACTGAGCCCAAAGGTTAGCCACCTCCTTGATTAGCTCGTCAACTTAAATTTGGAAAGATTTGAGTTGAACCTTTAGAGTCTCCAGCTCCCTTTCCTTCCATAATTCTTAACGATTAGCCAAAGCCAACTCTGACATGCAGTAAAAATGGTACTCAAGCTAGCTCACCTAAAATAGAGAGTATTGTTAAATGGTGTAATTGGCTAAGGGTAGAATTTGATGAGAAAATAATCAACCTCATATTTACCATATTGCAATAGTAGGCCAGAGCTCGGAGTGCACCAATCTGCCTCAGGCCCATGAACTTTCGCTAGTTGGCGGCAAAGAGCCCGACCACCATATATTTGAGTGCACTAGTGCCTATTGTCCTCAATGATATAATAGCGCTTGAATGCGTCATCTCCATGGTTAGGTCAGTTACAAATTGAGGCAATGGCAGCTTAGGTATCTAAAATAAGATCTCATCGCTATGCTTGCCGAACAAGTCATAGCCAGTGGCCACTTTCTATTTGCTTTTATTTCCCGCTATTCTTTTAGGCGTAGAGCCTCCTTACTTGGCTATTTATCTCTTACCTCGACCCATGGGCCTACTGCAAGCATCCTTCACTAATCGATCTGTGGGATGGCTAAGGCGGCAATCAAAGGTGCTGTCTCCATCATAGAAGCTGCATCTCATCAAGTGTCAGCCCAACAACACTCATCATTTCTTTGGGCCCAGGCCAATACCTCTTGTCAACCACAAGCCATGATCTTTTCTCTATCTATCAACAAAGGACAAAATAAAGAGCAATTAGAATTGAGTAGAAAGACATAAAAATACACAATTATCATAGTCAACAAGGATTTTTACCTAGCTGGTCGCCTGTGGGCAAGTTCAACTCGGCTGGCGACAAGCTAGCTAGCATCAAACATCTCTCTTTAGTTAGAATTAAGGCCTTAATTTGGCCACACTCAATTAGGTTCTGAATGAAAGTGTTGGGCCAGCTTAGTGTTTGATTCCCTGGCTTCTCGGCGTGCCCTCTCCATTACCCTCCTCTTAAAATATTAAACTCACCAAAGAGTTAGGTAATAAAACCCAGACTTTTTGGTGTGACCTAACTTCCATGACATGGGCAAGTAGAATAGGTTAGAAAAATTGGCACAAAAAGTTGGCTAGCCAAAAAAGTGCATTAGCACAACAAAACTATATACAGTGGCAAAGTAGTTTGGCAGAAGCTGTGTTATGCAAACTTCAAGGCCCCCCTGGAGGTTGACTATTATAGATGTTAATGGGAACCTAAGGCCACATCTAAACCCCTTATTGAACATTGTTATACACCCTCACAGAGGTTGATGCATCCTACCCCGCAGCCTAGGCACCAGAAGTTCATACTTTTCTAGATTAGGGTACATTTCTCTAATACGAACTAAGTTAGCAAAGGTGATTTTAGAAACTATCTCACTATAATGGTTAGGGGTAAACAATCGACCATGCGATGCTGGTACTTCACTTGGGCCAGTCTCGCCTCAAGAAATAGCCCTCTCAATACTTGAGCTACTAGAGGTCGAGCTATCACTTGACGAGCTGTTAGATGTGCTCTTAGATGCACTCTCATCCCCAACCTCCCCATGGAAGTGTCCATTGTGGGATCTAGTGTCCTTGCTATTTGATGAACTCGACATGTCTAAAATGTAAACGAAGGAAAATAAATACTCGGAGAAGAACTTACAATTTTTCATTGGAAAGCTCTAAAATGTAGAAAGGGATTAAGGGCTCTGAATGCAAGAATCAACTAGATCGGATTCAATAAAAGTGTAAAATGAATATTTCTGCCCCGCTATTTATAGGCATTCAAATGCAGGAACCCAAGCGGTAGTAATAATTGCACAGTCGTCTCTTAGCGCTTCATATACAACAACATAACTATACATTAAATGCATAAAATCCCAATCGAGAATTCAAAAACCCCGATCAAAAATTCAAAAACCCTGGTTCAAGGTGCATAATCATCATTTAGCTAGCCACTCCCTACTCTTTCCCCCCGACAAGCTCGATGAGGACTTTAAGTGGGGGGGACTCATGATATGAGATAGCTCAACAAGCCCAACCAAATAAGTTATTGACTTCAAAGAAGGTTTTCAGGTCCACCTAACGTCAGAAGTCCAACTACACTTCTGAATCCAACTGGGCCGAGTTACTTGACCACAACTACGAGGTCGAATGTATAGTTCTCGGCCTTACCCGTTGAAAGACTTCAAGCCGCCTAATCTATTCAGCTATCTCTTTAGTCGACCACCTTGTGAAGTCAATTACCATTGACCAGAGCGCTCACTCCAATACCAAATCATATCCTTGCCCATTCAATGCTCTGACAGTCAGCGTGCCTCTACATTAACAGCGCGTGTCACCTCAGTACCACCTCTGCCACCAACTTTGTTAGGAGGTACGCCTTTATAATATTATTCACCTTAAAAAGTAGGAAATAATATCATCTAGAATAGTATTAGGATGGAAAATGACCAACAACTTCCAAGTAAAGACAAAAGTTCTTTACACTTAATAGGGGTATTTTAGACATATCATTCACTTGAAAAAGGTTATACATATTCTATTGCCACCTACCTTCCAAATATGCCATATATACTATATGCTCTTACTCTACTACTCGATTATCTCACTCGACCAATTTTAACTTGAGCGTCGAAGTGCTTTAACTGGAGGCACCTCAACTAGTGTAATATTTACTGTTGGTTACAGATTTCAGCTCAAAAAGATATTACTATTAGATCATTTGACCTTCCTGATCGAATTAGCCTAAACATAACCCAATTCACTAAAATGGCTTTCAACCTCATCAAAACTCTTGATATATTTCGATTGCTAGAACATTTTTTCCATTTCTTTTCCTTTGATTTGAATTTATTTTTTTAATTTGAATATTTGTTCCACATTATAGTTTTAAAATAACAAAGTTGACTCTTTAACTAAGAGAGTGTTTAGCTAATCTTATTTAAAAGGTCTTATAAACTCCAAAAATATATTTAAAAGGTCTTATAAGATTTAGGAGCTTATAAGATGTTAGATCTTATTTTAAGAATAAATTCTTAAAGTGTTTGAATAAAATAATATCTTAAAACTTATAAAATGTTAGTAATGATATTTTTATAATTAATATAATTAAAATTAAGTTAGTTTGTTCAAAACTTCAAAATAAGTTAGACACTCCTTATTTTTTTAAAAAGAGTTTATAAGCTCTAAGCATCATATTTTACGAGCTTGTAAGCTCTTTTTTTTAAAATATTTATCAAATATTTTTTTACATTATATAAATTATTAGACATCTTATAAAATATTTTTAAAAACTTATAAACTTACCCAAACACCCACTAAGACCGCACCTACATAACAAACTTGATTTTTGGCTATACTAATTTCTTAATATTTAGTGTGAAAAATTATTTAAAAAATTCTCCAATATGTATTTTGATGGCTTTATCTTTTTGATTAAAATAATTATGTGACACTGTTGAATACTTTCAAACATAGTAATAAAGTTTGAGCAAAATTTTTTTATTTTTTAAACTTCTATTTTATTTTCTAGATCAAAAATATAAGTGTTAAAATAAAGCAGGAATAGAAAAGTAAATATAGGAATGTAAATGAGATAAGATAATTCGTAAACAGTTTGAACTCGTCAGCTAAACAAGCTAAGCCGAGTTCAATGATATTTGATTCGAAAAGCTCGTAAACTTAAACAATTTTTTTTTATATTTTGTATATATAATTATATATAATAAGATTTATAAAAATAAATAAATAATAATAATAATTTACTTGTTATTTTTAAAAAAATAACAAATTTATTTGAAAAATTTATAATTATAACTTTTATTTTATGTATTAATAAGTTTGGATTAATCTAAGTCTACAGAAGCTTAAATATATTTGAACTTATACGAATCAAATTCTTATATTAACTTGTGATAAATTTTATCAAATTGAATTTAATAACACTCGTTCAAGTTTTTATTCACTCAACAAGTCAAATTTGAACTTATTATATCTTACCTCATCTTACCTCATTTACACCTTTGTATAAACATGGGTGAACAGTCACGTGCGCGGAAGCTTAGCCGAAGGCAAAGGGTGTACAATTACAATTAGTGCGTACTGTCAGAGTCTCCAGACCGCACCCCATCATAACATTTTTGGATTCCCATACGCCCAACAGAGTACAACTACAGGTATTGTATTGGTAGAATTGATATGTGTACAAGAATAAAGTAAGCATCCAAAGATTCCGTGACCTACGGCGCTTCATAAACAAAAGGCAAAAGCAGCTTTCCACACTCCCACCCATAGCGGTGCCGACGGCCGACAAACAAATATGGGATTATCAATTTGAGGTACCCAGTCTAGAGAGGGGACAGCACAGCAATAAAGAAACAACAAATAGTCCAGAACAAAAATCTTGGCTTGCCGCAAACCAAAATGGAAATCAGCAAGCCTTTGCACAAGAAAAAATGGCTGCTCCCACTCGTTTTCTCCCTCTTAACCTCCTCTTTCCTCATCATATACACCCTCTTCACGGCTGTCCCCTTTCACCAAACACCCAAAATCAAGCCTAAAGTTCCCATCTTTGTCGAATCAAAGCTGCGCATAACCCCTGCAAAACCCACTTCAGGAATCCCAAGATTGGCTTATTTGATCTCAGGTTCAAGTGGGGATTGTGAGAGTTTGAAGAGGATACTTAAAGCTTTGTACCATCCACTGAACCAGTATGTGGTGCATTTGGACCTAGAGTCCAAGGCTGAGGAGAGGATTGAGCTGGTGAACTTCGTCAAGAATGAAGCTTTTTTTGTGGAAATTGGAAACGTGAGAGTGGTGGTGAAGTCTAATTTGGTCACGTATAGAGGTCCCACTATGGTTAGCAACACGCTTCATGCTGCAGCAATTTTATTGAAGGAAGGTGGAGACTGGGATTGGTTCATCAATTTGAGTGCTTCTGATTACCCTTTGGTCAAACAAGATGGTATTTCCTAGATTCTTTTGATTTTGTTCCTTTGATTAATTGGAATAATGCACTTTTTAATCAGTATCTAGTTTAGATTCATAATCCTCCTTATAGTTTTATCTGTTTTCTTCTGTTCTGTTCTGTTCTGATGACTAGATGAGAAGGGGTAAGAACCTAAAGAGTAAAGGTTTTGTCACCAATAGTTTTCTCTTGCTTGTTCTTTCTGGTAATTTTTCCACAGTTAAAACTATTTTTATGGTTCTGAATTTATCGTTTAGTGGATAAGCTACAGTTATTGACTTGTTGATACAAATGCTCCTTGCTTGTTCAACAGACATACTCCATACTTTATCAACCATTCCAAGGGACCTAAACTTTATTGAGCATACTAGTGATATTGGTTGGAAGGAGTAAGAATTCTCTTTTCTGTTGAATTGATGAGATCTGCTTATGTTTCATATGAAATGGGATCTGACAGTGTTGCACATCAAACACTAATATTTCTGTTTTCTAGATTTCAGAGAGCCAAGCCTGTTATAATTGATCCAGGCCTCTATAGCTTGCAAAAATCTGATCTCTTTTGGATATCTGAGAAACGGAAAGTACCTACTGCATTCAGGATTTTTACAGGTTGGGATCATCATACTTTACAGGAAAAATATGTCTTTATTTCTTGTAATGCATGTAGTGATGCTCTTATTAATTTTTAATGAAGTATTTTAGTACATAGTCCATTCAACCTGCTAACGGTAAACTAAGCAAACTATAGTTTGGAGTGGTGATTTTAATCAAATGATCTGTTTCTTTGTTTATTATCACAGTTGTTGACATTATAGTTGGTTGACTGCTTAAAATTCTCTTAGTTTGTTTAAAAGTACATACATCCATGGCCCAAAAATGTAATCAATTGTTTTAGTCTTAGCTGCCTAAATAGGGGAGATGATGTCCCGGAAACGTGCAATGAAAGTCCAAAGATTTGATATATTCTTATCTGTCACATTATTTTACTATCCTATGGTATTCATCTTTACAAGCTCCATATTGCCACAGATTTCTCAGTGCAGAAGCTGTTTGTCCTGATATCCATCTCATAAATGCTTACCTTCTACTCTTGGTACTTATCGTACAACATTCGTACTAAGAGATAATTGATACTTAATTACTTACTGGCGTTTGATGATATCTACCTACCAAATGGACTATGTATAAGCCTATAATGAGCTTCTACTCTCTCCGAGCATTTACTGCTGGGCAAGATACTAATGGTCTCATAATCAACTATTCTGGCTAGTGTTCTTTTATTCTGATTTTGATTACTATTTGACAGTAAGTGGTGGCATGTTTGAGAACCAGATTGGTTTGAGATTGTCTTATCAATTACCTTGAAAAAACACCTTCTCTTTGGTTTTTCAATTATTATCCCATACAAGTTTTTTCATTTTTTATTATTGAACTGAACTGAATACTCAAAATGCTCCTCCTTTCTCTTATGTCATCATTTAACTGTAGTTCTATTACGATGGTTAAAGCAAAAAGGTACCTGGAACGAATTTAAATATTTTTGTATAACATCCAATGTTTTCTGCCCTTCTGCCTTATTGGGGATTTTACACTCTTGTTGTATGAGTATAGGTTTTAGTGATTTGATCGTATGTTGGTAGCACCAGCAACTTATTTTGGCTGCGTCATCAAATCCCACAGAGGATGGTAGATTGTTGCTTGAAAACCTGATATATGTTGCAAGTTTACACCCGTCTTGTCTCAGCCCACAGCATGAATGAGAAACTATCATCTAAAAACAAAAATCAACATCTTGAAGATAGTTCTAGCTAATGCTCTGAAATAATGAACTAGTTAATAGAAAACTAATAATAACGAACTTATAAGTTTTGAAGATGATGGTAACTTTGTAGAATCAATCTTAACACAAGATCTCATGTTAAAATCCGCTCAGTATATGGCAATAGTCCTTCTGATACATTACAAGTTCTGTTTTAGCTGATTCTAGCTAGCATCAGTTTATAATGGTCTGCCTGACAGTTGTGTGGCTGCATTTTCAACTCAGGTTCTGCTTGGATGATGCTTTCTCGTTCCTTCATAGAATTCTGTTTATGGGGTTGGAACAACCTTCCTCGGATTGTTCTGATGTATTATGCAAACTTTCTTTCATCTCCCGAAGGGTATTTTCATACAGTGATTTGCAATGCTGAAGAATTCCGAAACACTACCGTGAACCATGACCTCCATTTCATATCATGGGACAACCCTCCAAAGCAGCACCCGCATTTCTTGACAGTAAATGATTACCAGAGAATGGTGGACAGTAATGCCCCGTTTGCCAGGAAATTTGGAAGAAATGAAGCTATTTTAGATAAGATTGATTCTGAACTTTTAGGACGTAAGGCTGATGGTTTTGTACCAGGCAGCTGGTTTAATGGTGGGGAGACAAATGGAACTCATATTCTTGCAAATGTAACTCAGCTTAGACCTGGTCCTGGTGCTGAAAGGCTTAAAACCCTGATTGATGAGTTGATATCCGATAAAGAGCTCCATGCCAAACACTGCATTTAACACTTTGAAGAGCTAGAGCATCAAATATCAACACTTTGAAGAGCTAGAGCATCAAATATCTGATGAATTTGATGCTACCCTGATTAAGTACTATGTCAGCTTTACTTGGTAGAGAACTGCATGAAGTCAATTGCAAGAGGAGTCTCTTCAGATTCTCAGCATCTTACACTAATTTTAGGCAGGCCCAGAAGGCTAACGAATGCTGCCCTGTTCTTGCCCACGAATAGCATCATGCTTTTTCTGAGAGGACTTCTACTGCAGACATATACATACCACAATAATTGAAAAACTTCTATTTTAGAACGCAATGTAAGTATTGAGATCAGTGGCATGGATTTATTAATATACACCATTTATTTCACTTGGTGCGTCAAAAAGCCGTGTGCAGCTGAAGTAGAAATATAAGCATGGAAATCTCTTTGTTCTCAGTGGTATCTGGGATCAACTATGATTTTTCATTGAAGAAAGCTGAACTTGGGATTTTCGGCTTCTTGTTCATATGATGCACCTTTTTCCTTTATACTACCTGTATGCAGTAGTTATTCTATTGTAAGTTTAATCCTCCATAATCCTCCAAACCCAAGAACAGCTGTTTGTTCGGAGTGTAATTTCTGAACAATCACAAACTGAAAACTGGGATAAGAAATATTTTTAGGTCTCTTCATCATTACTTGTAATGAAGATATCCTGTTCCAAACATTAGGATAAAAGGAGAGCCGATTATCTTTCTGAGGACTCTGAAGCCATTGCCCATTTTGCGAATTTGAATAGTTCTTCAATCATTTTGAATCCTATATTTTAACTACTATTTTATTTTTTTTATTTTAATTTTTGAATATACGCTAAATATATATGATTTATATTCAAGCGTTTATTTAAAAAAAAATACTTTATGCATCTTAAGGTTTTTTTATTGCGAGGAAGATTAATTGAATAAACGATCCAAATTGGTCTTGATCCTTGCAAACATGAGTTGAATTATCATAAATAAGTCATCCTGTTTATTTCGATTTTAGTTAAAGTTGAGATGCCTTCAAGTTCAAGGGCAATTCGATTCTTTTACGTCAATTAATGTGCATGTCGAAAAAAAAAATCATCATTCACATTGACCATAATATCAAGATGGGTGGTGATGCTGCTGAAAGCTGCATATAGAGGAAATGAGGTTTGTGCTACTGGTGATTTGATCAGGGGAGGTCGAATACTCAAGATGATATATAGCTTTGGACTTGAGATTTGCAACTACAACACACGTTAAACTAGCTGAAGTGCCCCCGGCTAAGGCACTCCGACGCTCAAGTTAGTTCTGGTTGAGATTGGGAGATTGAATAGAGTATAGAGAATGCAAAGCTTGTAGTGTATGTGGCATTACCTTGAGCGTGGTTGGGCCTGAAATATTTATAACTTTTTGTAGACATGATTTGACTCAACTACCCTTGCCAGGTGTTCTGGCCTTTGTCTTTGCCAGGGGGTTGGGGGTCATTTCATGTCCAGATCCCGGGACTGTGCCAGGTGGCTAAATCTCCTATTTTCTTGAATAAAACATGCCAGTGGAGGCGCGTCTCTACCAAAGTTGTTAGCAGGGTTGTTAGTGCTGTTAAAGTTGGTGGCAGCAGTTGTACCGGTCGTCATGTGTCATTAATGCAAGGCATGTAGCCTGTCAAACTAATAAACATGACAGGGATCCAGGTCAACGCCGGAGTGGGTCTTAAGGTCAATACATATCGACCAGACTTGAATATTCGAACTTTTGGAGTGGTCCTGAGGTCGATATGGGTCGACCGCAGATGCTGCCAAGTGAGGTCGATACAGGTTGACCAAACAGATTTACCGTTAGGCCTCTTGGGTTGTTTCATTTGATGTTGGGCCTGTTAGGCCTACTGGATTATCTTATATCATGAGTTCCCCCAACTTACAGTCCTGATCGAGCTTGGCGACAAGAAGGAGCAAAAAGTTCATATTCAACCCAAGCGAGACTATGCTCGACTAAGGTATTCAAATTTTCAACCCAAGTTTTTAAAATGCCAACTTCGGGTTTTTGAATTACCGACTAAGGTTTGAGGCAGTTTCTTTGCATTTAATGCACCTATCAGTGCGCAGAATATGAAGCGTATTGGGGCAGACTGTCATCATAGCAGTTACATAGATTCCCACGCGCAACCGCCTATAAATAGAGGGATAAGTGGCTTCATTTACACTTTTGCTGTCTAAACTTTTGGTCGAATCGCCATCTTTGAAGCCTTTCAAGCTACGCGCTTTACATTTGTGAAATTTCCACTGTAAGTATTTTTGTTATGGTTGTGTTTTTCTACCTTTTCGTTGTAGAGCCATATCTGCTAGTTTGGATTTTGATAGCACTAGGCTTGAAAATATGCTCGGTGGGGGCGAGATTGGGGCCAAGAGCACGTCTGAGTCCAGTTCTTTTGCAAGTGAAAGCTCTAGCACAAGTAGCAGTAGTTCCAGTGGTGTTAGGGTAGCGTTGGAGGGCAAGGCTGGCCCTATTGATATGCCTGCTAGTCGGGGTCGATTATTTACCCCTGACCATTACATAAAAATAACCTCCAAAATAACTACTACAGACCTAGTGCGAATTAAGGCAGCATATCATATCCCTGACGAGTATGAGATGGTAGCATCGAGGACCCGAGGTAGAATGCATCGACCTCTCCGGGATTTTATAATTGTATTCAAGGAGGGGTTGAAGTGTGGTCTAAGGTTCTCGCTCACCCAATTCATAGTCGACCTCCACGTAAGGTTAGGGGTCTGCATCACCCAACTCCTCCCCAACTGCTTTGCCACCCTGTATAGTTTTGCTGTGTTGATGCATCTCTTCAACCAGCCTGCCACCTTTGCTAATTTCTCCAACCTATTCTACCTTCCCATGTGTCAAGGGTCGCCCT
>JACGDI010005270.1:288231-299624 GCA_014898725.1 Jacaranda copaia | reverse complement strand
CCGGAGTTCCGGACCGACTAGCTCTTTGCAGCATCACTAAATATACTCAATTAATTGAATTTGTTCTATTCTTATTTTACATGTTACATGTTAGAATAATACCTTTAGACTCAAATCTATTGCAAATTTTATTATTCATTTCACCAGATGGTTTTAAACCTTAACCAAGACAATCAGCTATCTTCTGATGCATTATAGGAAAAGAATTTATGGAAAAGATAAAAGAATGTAATTTGTTTGAAAATTTGCAAAAAAGATAAAAGCATATAATTTTCGAACACCAGGAACAATTCAAGCAATTCAAACAAATCCTATAGTTTTCAAATATATAAAAACCCGATTATTATAGGTCAAATAAAACTCACGATTGCCTATGAGTAGCAGATGTCTCCTCTCTCCCTTTTTTTTCTACAATTAATTAGGGACAACCCCATCTCTTTCTGGTGCTTTTTTTTTCGGTTGCATAGTTTTGAGAAGCAGACAACACGTAACAAACAGATTTGATGGCTTAAGACTACAACTAGCCGTATCATCACTTTTCCTATTTCATGCAAGTTGTAATTTATTTGAGTATGAAAGAAACTAATCTATTCATCCTTATTCATTAAGGAAAATAAGATCTAAATATTCATATGACCATGTTTATTAACAGGAAATTAGAAGAGAGATCGAAATGCATTTCGAGAAACAAGAAGAACTTTCAAAAGTATCGGGAAGATCAAGAAATGATACCTCAACCAAATCCTACGTTTTTACCACTATCGAATGAAGACCACCCATTTTTTTCATTTTTCACCCTATTATGGACGTCAAATCTTTGGATATACTATCATTATCTAAGAGTGACTATAGGCCTAACCGGGGGCTAAATTAGGCTTAAGGGACTTTACTGTAGTCGAAGTTTATCACTTAATATTTTTTTGGCCTTTCAAAATGCTTTAAATCTTTTGCAGAAAATAGTTTTAGGTACTGACAAAAATTTATAAATACTAGTTAAACCACTAGTTAGACTAGTGATAAATAAAGTAGTAAAAATAGAAATAAATGAACACTGAAATTTATAGAGGTTCGACAAGCCTACTTATCTATCTAAACTCTCTCTTAGGATTTTAAACTTGTTAAATCAATTAAGATATGAGAATATTTTACAAATAAGTACAATAATTTGACAGAATGAAAGTTAAGTATCAGAAACACTCTAACATAGAGAAAACTAGCTCTTTGTAAAGATCTAAATCGGAACCCATATAGGATAAAGTAGATTTCAAAATATTGCGAAACCAGTTGCTTTGTGAACAGGCGCAGAGAAACTTCTGCTAGTTTCACTTGCACAACTGCTATAGATTGATACACAAGTTGTTGCCACTATGTGGACAAGCTCTAGACTCTTTTTCTAGATCGCAACCTAAAACACTACGGAGGATTCTAGATAACACTGTTCTACTGGTTTCTTCATCTTCACCATTAGGTCCTTTGAGATACAAACTGTCTTATCTTCATCTCCCCGAGGTCCGTCGAAAGCAAGACCTACTTGACCTTTTTCACCAATATGGTCCCTCAAAAACACAAGTAGAACAAGAAATTAGCAAATACTTAAGCACAATGTGAATGAGAGTGTCGCACAACTTCTCAAAACACTCTTAAGATCTTTTTCCCAACTTCGTGATTCACTTTTAATTGTTGCTGCATATTTTCTTATTTACAAGCTCATATACAACGACTAGAAAGCCCTTAATTAGGTATGTATCCATTGGAATCAAATAAGGAAACAAAATATTATGGTAAACATGCATTAGTACCATAAATTGTGGATATTTCAATAAGTATAGTAAGAATGATTTCTTTCCTAAATCATAAAGATGTGGATTAGGCTAGAATTTTCAAGAAATGTTTTAATTATAAAAAGTAAATTCCAGTGCATAGATAGATTTCAATAAATAATACAAAAATATATTCGCAAATTAATTGTATGCTTTCAACACATAATTTTAGGAATAAATTTTGTCATAATCAAAACAATGTAAATCATTAAGGGTTAGTATTACCTAAGTTAAATTTGAACTTAAAGATATTTAAGATGTTTCAAACTCTTAATTGAATTATACCATTAACCATCAAGAACCTTATTTTCATCCAACTCTAATTCGTAATGTTCAAATGACTAAAAACTCTTACTAGAAAAGGGGAAAAAGAAGGAATTCATACTTACAATTATACAAACGAAGAAAAACAATAAATTAAAATACTAAAAATTAAGTGTTCTTTTTGGAGTCTAAGGTGAAGTTAAATTTATGACTTTTGACCGGAATGGTATAATTGATTGGATGGGGGGTTATAAAAATTGTGAATTTTTTTTTTTTTTCAAATTACCACGATTTTGCGGGTATTAGAAATATATTGTAAGTTGTGTTTGGCAACAACTTTCAAATTGAACTTTTTTTACTAACATCGTGTTAGCAATGTCGTTGTACATGTTAAAATAGTTAGAAATTGAGGTTGGGAATGCAACTTCTAACTATTCACGACTCCCTATCCACTATTCACATGTGAAGGCAATTTTATATGTTGAAATTTTGAAGCCATTCTTCACATCAGCCTTCATGTGACGAATTAACCAAGGGTGTTGGTCATCACCCCTTATAAATATAAGGGAGTGAGTGCATTGAGTATAAGAGCAAAGAGAATTAAAAAAGAGAGAAAAGGTGGAAAATAGAGAGAAAAAATGAGAGAATAGGAACGTGAAAATAAAAAAAATCTAATGTTGTAATTATTTGATTGTTTGAATTGGAGAAATTCTTTTATTAAGGTAAAAATTCAAATTTTGGACGTTAAATTAAAATTTTGTACTTCAACAAATATATTATTTATTTATTTTTATGTTTTCAATTTGTATCGAACGCAAATTCGGAAGGAGGATTTGTCATTCGAGTAGTGAGCAAGAGTTAAACAATCTGATTCAGTTTTATTTTTCACAAATATTCATATTAGTTTGTGATTTTCATACATTGAATTTTTTTCTATTAATATTTTTATTCACTCCTATGTATACTATTAATTAACTTTTGTATTGTAGAAATAGTGAACAACGTGAGTCTTAATAGTTTATTAACTTTTATGATAGTTATTAGTTAGAATGATTAATTAATATAAATTATGCATGCATGTTGGGTCGGAGTACATTTGAATTTTAATATACTTTGGAGGACAAATCACAAGAGATTAATTATAAATATATATATATATATATATATATATATATAAGAGAACCTTATTCAGTTAATTATGATCGTTCTGCATGTAGTATCACTAGAGTATCTTGTAAAATAATATATTCTGATTTGTGCTACAAAATTTATAGAGTGACGACCATTGATAGCAACAATTATCAACTAAAAATTCAAGTAAAATATTTGGATAAACAATATGAGATATCCACACTTGTGGAAATACAAAATGATGATGGCTTTATCTTTGTTGTTTGGTCAACAGTCCTAACTTAACAATGTGGAAGTATATATTAAGGTAGAAGCAACATACCAAACTAAAATCCTGCATATTTTTGGAGGGGGAGTCTTATATGGGGATACAACTCGAAGGTCATTCTACCTCTTACAAAATTTTGGATTAGATCAGTAATACTCAACTCAATAGAAAATAAATGTTTCTATGGTTATACAACGGAATGTTAGGATCTATGATTTTGGAAAAAGCTCTTCTATCTCTCTTAAAGTTTTCAGAGGGGGAGCAAGATTAACCATGGTCCACAGATGCAGGGAAGTCCACAATAGGAGGGCAAACATTATTTCTCAGTGGCCAAGCAGAAGAGAGCACCATCCAAAAGTATGAGAAAGAAGCTAAAGAGAAAAGTAGAGTGAGTTCGTAAGTAGTTCTTTGCAAAGTATTTAAACTAGTAGAGATGTTCTATTTGAGCTTGATTCTAGTATTTTCTAATTATGGGCATTTACACATGACAGCATTACCTAGTGTCATAGGGGGTGACACAACAGTTGGAAGCCTTGTCTTTAAAAGTTAAATTGTACCCACATAATTCACAAATAGAAAATAAAAAGTAAATTGTCTTGAAGTTGTAACAATAGCAACGAACAGTATGATTTTCATTCAAGTAGAAGCAAGCAATTCGTGTCTCATTAGTTGATAATAAGAACCAATGCATCTTTTAGGTTGAAGAATTACTTGTAGAAACCATACAACTAAACAATTGTGCAATAAAAGCATATAAGTCTATATTTCTTAGGTTATAGTCAAAACCAAGCATCCAATAAAATTAAAATCCTGCATGCCATTCATTAAGCTAAGTAATTAATACATAAGAACTATGTCTATATAGTGAAGCATAAAAGGTATGAAATTTGGTAGTGATTAGAAGAAGTATGTAAACTTTTGTGTTAACTTGCACCAATGCGCTTCAGTAATGCTACCTTGCTTTACAGGATAGAAGTTTCTTGTTTCTGACATTAGATAGTGCTCAAGTGTTTGTAGATCTTACTGATTTAGGGTTTTTTTGAAAGCTAACTTTATGCAGAATTTATTTGTTGATGGAACTTGATATATATAGTATTAGATGCTATGCTGTATTTAAAATGTGGTGGTTGGTGCTTAAGGCTTCACTAAAATGCATCCAATTGTTGAACTGTGACAATGGATAAAATAGTTTCGGTAACCTTGTGTAGTATGTGCGCTACTTATATCTTTCTGTTCTCCTTAATACTGCATCATTTCCTAACCTGGGTTTGAGGTTCACTGCCTCGTTCTTCTGTATTTGAGTGTGTATGGAAAGAGTCTGGTGTTGGATATGACTCATGCCCGACTATATTTGTAGGAATGTTGCCACTCTAATTGCTACTTTTCCAGCATCTTGACAGACATTTTTGCTGCCCCTGGTTCTCAATTTGGATTATTTTGGAGCCCATTGTTTTTGTTGTATGTGTGTTCAGTTTACAGTAGATAATGTGCTAAGGCTAGAATCAGGCTTTTCTTTTTATGTCCTGAATTTATTCAAACTTGCTATTTAGCTTGGATTTCCTATGCCCAAGGAAGGGAATTGAAGTTTAAAATTGTTGCTGTCATCACCGAACTGCATGTTGTGAAACTTGAAATCTTTAACTGTTCATATCACACATTAACTAGTATTAAACTTCGAAACTATAGTCTCTTGACCCCAAACTTTTAATGAATAAATAAAAAAATCCCCAATCCTCAACTCGATTTACATTTCCTATCCAAAACCCTAAAATCTTCTTCCTCTACCTTCATTAACCGAGTTCTATTTGCAAATTGGGAGACCCATCGCTCACACAAATTCCTAACTCTAATCTGCTTTTCAGTAAAGAACAAAATCAAAACCAGTAATCGAACCTCACTTTATTAATCGTTGCAGGACCTCTCTATTTCTCCTCGACAATAATTTCTCACTCTTTGCTTGTATAGAATTGTGTGTGTATGATTTTTGAATGGTTTTCCTTTTAATTATGTATTTTTTTTGCATAAAGATGTAGAGTTGATTTGTTGGATGTTAACTATTGTAGGATGAGCGTGAAAGAAAGGTTTGATATAATAAGGAGCATTGGTGAAAGGGTGCCTACAGGAGGATGAGTTGGAGAGACTACTGGCAAGCAAGCCTCAGCCCATTTGCTATGATGGATTTGAACCCTCTGGCAGAATGCATATTGCTCAGGTTTCTTAATTTGATTTCTTGTATAGTTTTGTGCAAAAAAATTGGCAGTCTTTACTGTTTGGTTCGTGTGCAATTTTCTTCTCTTTTCTTTTTTTCTTTCCTTCTTCCTTCTATGGGGACCTGATGCTACGATGCTTAGTTAGGCTTTTTTGAGGAAAGTTTACTCATTTTTCTTCCTTTTCATCATGATTGGATCAGTGTTGGAGTTACCTAAATTTTGTTTAAACTTTGTGAGCAAAAAGAATTTTGGTTTGGTATCCATGCGAAAATGCATCTCTCTCTTTGGTTCTCTTGTGGCGATGCATAACTCTTACAATGGCTTGCCTTTCTGGATATCTACTAGTGGTGATGCTTAACACTTACTCTGACTTGGAAAGATTGTTAATTAACTTTGATGTATGAGCTATTGGTTTAGAATGAGGTAAACTTTTATGCTTCTCAGCTGCAATTTGGAGATTGGTTCCTTCTTGCCCGAGAAGGGAAAACATCCATAAATGTTGATTAGTCTGTTTGTACGCTTCTTTGTATCATCTTTGATGGGCCTTGTTGTATGTCTCTGAACAGGGAGTTATGAAGGCAATTAATGTCAACAATTTGACTTCTGCTGGCTGCAAAGTAAAAATATGGATTGCTGACTGGTTTACACAGTTGAACAACAAGATGGGTAGTGACTTGAAGAAAATTCAAGTTATAGGACAGCACTTGATTGAGATATGGAAAGCTGTAGGAATGAATATTGATGGAGGTCAGGTGGAATTTTTGTGGTCTTCCATAGAGATTAACTCTTGGGCTCTTGAGTACTGGCCTCTTGTAATGGACATAGCTAGGAGGAACAAGCTTCAAGGATAGTGAGGTGTATATTTCCTCACTTTTGTTCATTAAATTGAACATGCAATTATTAAAGGCATCTCTTTCTTCTTCTTTCGGGCTGGCTTAGGTGTTGTCAAATTATGGGTTGCTCGGAGCAAAATGAATTGTCGGCGGCTCAAATTTTCTATCCATGCATGCCATGTGCTGACATATTTTTCCTAAAGGTGAATTTTTATAAAAGCAATGAACAATGTTGATATGCTTTTGCAGCTTAGATAAATTTAGGAATACTGTTTAATTCTTGAAGGTTAATCAGACAAACTAATTTAATCACATGTAAATTCTAGTCAAATGTTCTTTTACATTAAGATTTGATTTTTACCTATAAAGCTCTGAAATTATTGGTTTTTTTTAAAAAAATTTATCACCTATTGTTTGAAAATTAAAACATCACAATCAGCTCAAACATTATAGATTAATGGGATCATAATGATCAACTGTTAGGCTATTTTGTTATGTAGCTGAGTTTAAGGCCTATAAGATACAAATGTGGCATCATATGAATCTCATTGTCTCAAGTATTAAATCTTATTTGTCCTGAAATTTATGGTTTTTGGCCCTGCACAATAAATTATCCAAGTAGTTGTTGAGGACATTGGTTTGAGGATTGTTGATCATATATCATCTGATATTCTGTTGGTGGACTTGAATTTTGTGTGTGCTAGTATTCTTTTTCGGTATATCTTGAACCTGATTTTGATGTGTTTGTCCTACCATATTGCCCGGTATTTTTGAAATATCAGTAGTTTGGGAATAATGTTGTACTATTAAAATCCACATATCCTATATGTGCAGGCTGTTGAAGCAACTAATTTATGTAATGCAATTTTTCAAGCATTTGTTATTTGTTCGTACTCCTAATGTGGATTTTCTTGACATAGTAGTGGTTTCTTGTTAACTATTGTATATTGATAATTTCTATGATCCAGTAACTGTCATACTAAGTTTAATTCCAAATTTTATATTGGTTCTTTACCCAACCAGGCTGACATCTTGCAGTTGAGCATGGATCAACGCAAAGTTAATGTGCTTGCAAGGGAGTACTGTGATGACATCAAGGGGAAAAATAAGCCTATAATATTATCCCACCAGAAGCATATTTTCTATTGCATGGACTAGAAAATTGATTTACAAATTAATGTTTTCTTCAAGTGACTTGGTCTATTCTATTATTGCCTGTTATTTTCACATGCAGATATGCTTCCTGGTTTTCGGGAAGGACAGGAGAAGATGTCAAAGAGTGACTCATCATCTTCCATTGACATGGAGGATGAAGAGGTATGATCTGGTTTCAATGAGGACAATGACACATAACTTCTAATAATAGTTTGCAGAATTGTTTATATAGCTGTCACTGTGGTCTCTTTTGCAATATGATTTCCAAATATTTGGCTTTTGTAGCTGTTGCCCGTATGATAATAATGAATTCCGCTGGCTGATGTGAATTTGAAGAAAAAGAAAGCATTTTGCCCTCCAAAGGTGGTGGAAAAGAATCCAAGCCTGGACTACATCAGGTACATCTTTTTCCCATGGTTCATTGAGTTCATGGTCGAGCGAAAACCAGAAAATGGAGGTGACAAGTGAGTTTTTCTGCCTTCTTGAATTTTCTTTTTTCACTTGCTATCAAGTCCCAAGTCAGTATTTTGACTTTCAATGTTGAATCTTTTGAGCCCAGATCTATTATATAGCTCAGTACTAAATTTTTGCCAGAATATTTTATAGCTATGATATACATAAATCATGTCCTTTTTTTCTCCTTCAGGACCTTTAAGAGTTTCAAAGATTTAGCTGATGATTATGAAAGTGGGGAACTGCATCCTGGGGATCTCAAAACGGCTCTAGCAAAAGCACTTAACTGCATACTGCAGGTCATATTTTATTTTACTCTATTCCTGATCATCTGTTGTACTAAAGTGTTGCTTTACATAAAGGATTTGTTTTCTGGATTGCCCCGAGCACTGAACTGATAAGATGTGGGCATTTTATCCTATGTGCGACAAAATAGGGGCTGCCTTCTAAAATCACCAGTTTACTTTCACATGTAATTATCAAATAAATTGAGCTTCACTCTACTTGAAAGTTCCTAGATTTTGGTGATGTGCAAAACTCATGCTTTAGGTTAAAATTCAGGCAACAGTTGTCCTGGTATGGAGTTTGCATTGTAAGTTTGTAATTCTGATGGTAAAATATTCAGTAGCATGCTGTACAGCTCTCACTCAAAAACCATAATGCATTCACTTTAGTTTCTTGTTTTTGCAGATCAGCCTTTCTCGAACCCTTTTCAATAGACTGTTGTTCTTTAGTACTTTGAAAATGTTGTCACACTATTGAAGTAAGCATTTATCAGTTGTAATTATTCTACTTTGAAAGTTTAAACTGCTAATCACGTAGCGGATCATGTGGTTCCGTAATTAGCATCTGCACGCAAACCTTGTCTTGAAACTGAGACTCGGAAAATTTGTCTCCTTGCTCAAATTGTCCTTGATCTTTTATTGCCTGTCTATTACATGGGCTTGCTTCTGTTTACAGCCAGTGCGTGATCATTTCAATAATGATCCCAAGGCTAAGGATCTACTGAAAAGGGTGAAGATATGTACATCTTACTTCTGCCTCTACTTTGAAGTGGATGGAAACATTTGCATGAATTGTTGAATCAATTTTAGATTTGTGACTATTGAAATTAGTTATTTTATCTATAAATTCATAGTTGTGATAGTGAAATATAAGATTTGATTGATAGAAAGGAAATGCTGATAACTTGTAGAGAAGCAAAAGAAGATTAGACGAATGAAGAAATTGTAGTTATGGGAAGTAAATTGATTGATCCTGGAAGAAATTGTAGTTATGGGAAGTAAATTGATTGATCCTGATACAGATACAGATACAGATACAGATACAGATACAGGTAGATAAAAACAAATTGAGTAAAAGCTGCTTTTGCTGCCGCACTTTGGTACTGATTCAAAATTGTGGAGGAGTTGAGAAGCAAAAACCAGAAGCGAAGGGGATCGATAATTGCACCTTTTTTTTCTGCTCCCTTTTTTTTAAAAAAATAAAAATAAAAGTTTACGAGATAATGAATAAGATGGTTGGTTAATTGAAAATATCAGATTAAGCTAGCTTCAAACTTTAACCCTATCAATGTTGCAAGATGAACGGTATTATGTTTTGCCCCGCCCCGTAATTTTCCGTTACTGTTATCCTTAAAATTCCTTGTGTGTGTGTGTCTGTCTCCTTCCTATACTATTTTTCTCCACAATGCAGAGTTACAAGGCAAGGAGCGAGGTGATGACGAATGGGAGCATGATGCTACTCATTTTTGGTGCTTTACTGACAAGGAATTAACAATGCGTATTTTTGTTGTGGCGACATTGCAACTAAAACTGGTTTTATTCTGTGATGTCACAATCTTTTGTTGCTGCTCGACTATTATATTTTTATTCGGTCGCAAAAGTTAATGTATATTTCACAGGGATCCAGACTTTGTAATTATTGAAATTAATGGATAGCGTATTCAAATATCTTGCTGGTATGTTATCTTCTTCTTTTTAAATTGTAATTCAATGAAATTGTTGATCAGTTTGCACTGCAGAAGCGTTCTCAATATTCTTAACCCAGAAGATTGCTATAGAAAGAACGAGTTCAATGTCAACAAACACTAGAAATACTATTAAAAATATTATATGATTTTTTTCAGAGATTTTTAAACTAAAGTTTAATTTTAAATAATTAAGAGTTTATTAATAAATTAGAATTAAATATTTAATAAATATAAAACTTAACTATGTAAAAGGTTAAATTATTTAATTAATATCAAAATGTTTAAATAACTTTATATCTTATAAGATATTTTTTGAACTTATAAGATACTGATTTTTTGAAGTATTTGGATAACATAAGATTTTGGGGTCTATAATATTGTAGCAATGGCAATTTTGTAATTAATTTAATTAAAATTAAGAGAGCTTGTTAAAATTTTAAAAAAAATTACTCAACACTTTTTGATATTTTATGAGCTCTCAAATATTTTACAAGATATTTTGAGAAACTTATAAACTCACTTAAATACCAAACTAGTGTAGTCATCTTTGAAAACGTTATAAAATATTGCTCAAAAGTCTAAAAGTTAAAATACGCAATAACAAGATAGAAAAAGGGAGTGCCTAAACAAATCAAAGATGACAGATTACTGTTTAAAAAACCAGACCGGATCGACTGGTCAGACAATCAACCAACCGGTGAACCAGTTTGATTTTCTCCAAAAAACAAAAAAACAAAAAAAATGCTATATTTTGTAAAAATCGTTCAAACTGGCTGATCAAGCCAGTGAACTATTTATAGTACAATTGAACCGAACTGGTTTTTTTCATTTAATTTTTAATAAAATTAATTTTTAAATTTTTTTTTTATTTTAATACAAAATTTGAAGGCAAGGCACACTTTACCAATTATCTAAAAGTAAAAAAAAATATTAGTTTAGAGTTTATATTTTAAAATTAACTTACACACTCTCAATTTTAAACTTTAGACTTGATACAATTAAATTGTTGCGATCATTTATAACATGTATTATAAAATTTAAATTATAATGTTAGATAATATTCTTTAAACTCTTTATATTTTATATTTTGATATTTTATTAATTTTAAATAATATATAATATAAATATATATATTTTATAATTATAATGTCACATTTTAATTATAATTTGACTGATGATTAAATTGTGAATTGATAATTTTTGATTTAATAAAGAGTTGGATTTTTCTAACACTGTGACGGACAACAAGAGAAGCATTGAAGCAAAAGCTTAGGCAAATTGAAGGCA
>JACGDI010005270.1:274930-285154 GCA_014898725.1 Jacaranda copaia | reverse complement strand
AAAAAAAAAAAAGGGTTTATCAGCATCCTCATTTTTCATTCAAATTCCTTTAAATAGAAGTTTCAAACTTCATCCTGATACAGATGATATTGCATGCGATTAATTTTTATTCACAATATTCTTCCTTCAATCATTTGATTCCGCAGAGCGGTAGCAAGAGCAGTTTCACGGCTGATAGCCCTTGCACTTGACCTAAATTTTGACTTTTTTGATCAGCCCGAAATGCTTGGAAAACCTATTGCAACCTTACGGCTGCTACATTATGAAGGTATTGAGATTTAAACAAGGCCGATAGCATTTTATAATTGCTATTATTTAATTTCAATAGTGCTTAACTAAGATTTAGATCGAACTTCTGAGCCTGCTAAGGGAATATTTGGAGCCGGGGCACATTCTGATTATGGTTTAATTACCCTTTTGGCAACAGATGATACCTTTGGTCTTCAGGTATGCACAATACAAAATTTCTAATATCCTTTCTGTCCACCATTTTCCTGAAGTTGGATCAGACACTTTTCAATATGTGCAGATATGTAAAGACAAGGATGCTAAGCCCCAGATCTGGGAATATGTTCCACCATTAAAAGGGTGTGGCTTTATGATCTGTATATTTTTATCTTCCAAGCCAGAAGTTTATGCTACTTGTCTCAATGTGTTTTTGTCATAGATAAATACGCATAACAGAATTATGTTGTTGTGTGCATCCAATCTCGGTCGGCATGAAAAACCCACATTATATCGCACCCAATTGTTGGTGCAAAGATCTCTTCTAAACATAGACGTTTGTTCTTCACATCTTAAAGAAGAAATTTTTGTGTTCCAATCCTCGGCATAGAGTTGAAACTTGTAAGGAGTTGATCATCTAAGTATGTTCCACTTTGAATTTCGGGTGTAGTTAAGTTCGATAAATGTGTGTCTAACCTTTTTTGGCACAGTAATAAAATGTGAATGTCTGAAATTCAGAAACACCTTTTATGTTGTCAATTCGTCATTTCGACTTCATCAGGCTATGATAAGTTTTTATCTAATTGTGGGCACTATATTTTTCAGGGCATTTATAGTTAATCTCGGTGATATGTTGGGGCGCTGGAGCAACTGCATTTTCAGGTAGTGTACAATTATAGGACTATGATAGATTCATTCCCCTTGAAAAATTTGAACTGAATACCAGGATGGACTTGTTACAAATGTTTGCAGTTGGATTGAATCTTATTACAACGAGTTTGTGGATCACTTGGGCCCTGTTTTGTTTCATTTCCATAGACCCTTTTTTCATTTTCTACTATTCCGAATATAAAACATGACTTTTTACACGTTTTTACCCAACATTGTTTTTATTTTGATTTTTATTTTCAAAATATATTATCCAATAATCTATATATTTTATTTCAATAATCTATATATCTTCTCCGTTTATTCCATTATTTCTATCTCTTTCCACTTACAACCTGTTAAAACTAACACAATCATTATTTTTCCAGCAATTCATCCGAATATAAACTCATTTTCAACTCATTTTTACTAATATTTCAAATTTTAGAAATAATGGAAATGGAAATTGGAAATGAAAATGAAACGAAATGGGCCTTGTTAGTCCTACATCTTTTATACAATGTTGCACCATAGTGTCCAACTGCAGTTTCTTTTCGCTTTTCCTTCCCATGTGTGGGTAGGGGGGCTGGTTTCTAATGTGAAGCTGATATGACACCCTTAACATACTGTGACAGGACACGTTGGAAATCTTTGTTGATGTTTCAGTGAAAGAAACTTTTAAAACTAGCAATGTATGACCCTAGTTAGTCCTGTCATCCAGGATAATGACCAATACTTTCCTTTCTGATTGCTTAAGCCAATTGGCCCTTTTAATCTTGTCTCAATCTGTCCACTTGCTAACCATATCAAACAAAGTAATGTCCTTAAATTGTGGAACTAGTACCTGAAATTTGAACTGCATTTTCCTGTAAGTTCATATACATTGCAACATAGTCCTAATTGAATTTTTTATGAAACTCCAGCTACTTGAGCTGCTTTAAAAAATTATTGTGTAATTACCATTTATTATAACTCCTTTCTAAATCTTGGTACAGGTCTACACTGCACCGAGTCTTGGGTAGCGGTCAAGAAAGATATTCTGTAAGACTTTCTGAAGCTTTTGAAATCCCTTCAGTAGATTCCTCCGTATGACGCAATATCTATGTCTTTAATCTGGGAAATACTTGTTCTCTTTATTTAAATTAATCATCAGCTATCCTTGTAACTGAGCAGATTGGAAGAGAATACTACATTAAAGAAACAAAAATGAGATAAGGTTTTGTCCAGGCTGAATTATGTTTAATAGTTATGACCCATACTTTGCCACCAGCATTGATGTGCCAGATGACAAGATTGGAGGGAATATGAGAAGCATATAACTGAAACGAGCATAGGTTTTTTATTCATCTCCTTACCCCAAATGACTTAATGAAAGAAGACTGCTTTTTATCAAACAGTGGAAGTTTGTATTCCTGAGAAGGCCTAGCCTGTGTGTTCCATTTTCATCTAATGTTTTGATAGAATGGAAAGGATATGTCTGCAATCCTTAATGGTGCTATTTATATATCTCTACATATTTCCTACACATCCTTACTGTTCTTTGTATTATCTCAAGGATGACTCTTAGTTTATATATCTTCTTTGCAGATAGCGTACTTTGTTGAGCCTAGTCATGATTGCATTGTTGAATGCCTGCCGACATGCCAATCAGAGAAGAATCCTCCAAAGTGAGTACATTGATAGCCAACTAGTCTTTTATTCCTTAAATTGCTAGCTATCCTTTCTCGCAGCAGATACTGGATTTCAGTAACACGTTTTGCCAAAATATTTGTATTTCATGCAAAATGCCATCATTGTTATACCTTAATGAATCCATTTGGTATTATGACAAATTGGACAGTACATGAAATAGGATACTCCTAGACAGAAATAAGAGATGCCATCTGTTTTAGGCGGTTTAGTTCCAGATTCCTTCTTATGGTTGTGCAACAAGATGATGCTTTTCCAGGTTCCCTCCAATCAAATGCCAAGATTACCTGCTTCAGAAGTATAAAGATACTCATGCCGACCGCAACTCCTACAAATGATTCGAGTGCATAAGCGTGGACAGCTGATGTTCAGGAAAGGCTTCCGTTGGTGAAGGTGATGCCGTCCATTAGGAAAGTCAACCAACATACACTTGGCAAGTGGCTCATCAAGAAATATTTCACAATGATGTCTTGACAACTTCCCGCAATAGATGTTTTAATGTAGTAGTTTGTAGATAGAAATTCAAGTTGAGATTGCCTAACATTTAACCACAAGTTCAGTTTCATGTGAGGGATTCATGCCTGGCAAATCTATGTTTTTTGTTTCTGCCGACAGATTTCCTTTTGAATATGATGCATTATGAGTTGTAAGGTGCTGTTTAGTAAATCTTACCCCCAACAGCATGCATCTACTATTTCACAATTATAGTTAGAACTCCAACATTTATGTTCCTAGAGTACAAAATTTATGCTCTCCCTTCTCTCCTTCTTCCTTTCCCGGCCGTCCCTCTCTCTCCTATTCCAGCTACAGTAAACTGTAGCTTCTACCCACTGTAAACCGCTGCCTGTTCCCTCCTTCCCCATTGTCGCTGCCTGTGGCCGGTGGTAGCCTGTACACCTAAACTTTGATATGGCTGACCCATTTCCTCATTTACCTTAAACACTCAACCCATCCCCCACAATGCTCTTCCCTGCTCTCTGAACCTTAGCTAGCTCGCATCTTCTTTGTCCCTACCCCAACGCCAAATTTTTGCCCAAGATGTCTGTAACAACTATGCGGAACCCTTGGCATACAAAGGTAATTCTGAATCCCTTTTTCCTAACGTGCTTGGTCCTAAAGCTAGCTCCATCCGCCGCAAAGAAGGCCAGGCCACTGTGCATCAACTTCCACCAGGATGTTCTTAATGCCTTCGCTAGCACAATGTTCCAAACTAAGATTGATGGCATAAAGTTCAGCATATAGGTTGTTCTGAATACCAAGAGATTTGAGGAAAGCAAAGATCACCTTACCTTCATCGTCTCTTAGAACCCCAGCCGCACCTGTTAGCCCTGGGTTACTGAGGGATGAGCCATCCGTATTCAGTTTGACAAATCCCCTTGGCAGTTTCAGCCAACTAATAACCCAGAGTCTATGTTTTGAACTAAGGGAAAATGAACCTCGAAGCGGTTTGTCAAGATCTGTCGCCGAGCCAATGAGCACTGTTGATCTACCCAGCTTTGCTAGCCACAAAAAGGTAGTGTCTAGCTCGCCAAATGATCCGTTGAGAAGGGCAGAAAGGTTTTTGTGCTTCTTGTCATTCCACGCACACCAAAGAAATCATAAAATCAACATCGACACAATGAAACGGACATGAATTTTAGTCCCCAATGGAGCACTGTTTTTCCATCTTTGGAGCAGAATCTTGGCCTCAGATGAGGGCGGCATGTTGATCTAGAAAGTTTTGGTAAAGTGCATCCAAACCTCCCTAGCTAGAGGGCACTCTAAAATCAAGAGGCTAGAAGTTTCAATGGCAGGGCAGAAATGGCAATTGGAGGTAAGAAAAATGCCATTCCTTTGGAAGTTTTTCGTCCACCAAAGTAAGATGATTGGTCAATCTCCAAAGGTGGAGTAAGAATCGGGTTCCAGCAAATAGCAAGAAGACCAGACATATTACCCTTATGCCTGATGTTATGCCAAGTCCATTTTATTTTGAATTTTCCATCAGGGAAGAGGATCCAGTATGGAGTGTCAGAAGTATTGTGGAGGGTAAGGGTACAGCAAATATGCTCTGCCACATCTGCTGGAAGCACATCCTCCAGCTTTTGCTTACACTAAGAACCCGCCTCCCAAAACTCACTAACTAGAACCAGATTGATAATGTTGCGCTGCAGTCTCTCATTATGGCAAACCTCATAAAGCCATTTATCCTGCCAGAAAGAAATACAACCTCTCTGATTCTCCAGAAGATATGTTTTTCAGGACTATCCCAAATGGCACAAAGGCATTTCTAGATATATGATGCTATGGCGTGACTTTTATGCACATCGGATGCCAAGTAACACAATATCTCTTATGCATAAATTCATGCCATAGGGACTAGCTGGACCAAATCTCCACCATAATTTCATAGTGAAACTGTGGCCATTTCTCCAAGGCTCCTAAAGTTCAAACCGCCTTCGTCGTGAGTGAAACACATTCTCCCTCAAGATCTCGAATGCATTTTTCTCTTTAACCCCAAAGATATCTGTTGAACATTCTTTCAAATTTGAGCAAAACATTCTTCGGAGGGCTCATGATTTGAAGAACATTAATGGGTATAGAGGAGAGGTGCTTTTGAAGAGCGTAATGCGGCCCCCCATGAGAATTTTAGAGTGTTCCCACCCCTGTAGTTTCTTTTTAATTTTTTCCAGAATAGGATCATACATAATGGCTTTTTGGTTACCTTTAGTAGAGGAGCTCCAAGATAATAAAGGGGTAATGTAGCTTGGGAGAAGCCATTAATTTTTCAACCAAATCAGATGGAAATTGGATCACTCTTATAGATCAAGAAAGAGCCCTTGGAGGGATTAATTTGCTACCCAGAGGATTCCTCAAACTTAGACAAAAAAATAATAAACCAGAGGGATACTCTCCAAGTTTGCCTTAGTGAAGATCATCATATCGCCGGCATAGGCCAAATGAGACAACTTGATATTCCTGCTAATATCAAAGTAGGAGGGAGGGATGGCGAAAAACTTGTCCAGACCCCTAGAGAACAATTCAGCAAATATGATGAAGAGGCACGGTGAAAGTAGATCACCCTAATGAAGTCCCCTGGGGGATTTAAAGAATCTAGAAGTGCTACCATTAATCATAATAGAGAACCAACAGTTCTCAATAAGGTTACAAACCAAAGAAATCCAATTTGAAGGAAAACTGAAGCGATCAAGGCTGTCCAGGAGCACTTCCCTACTTACTCTGTCATAAATTTTTTAGAGGTCAAGCTTAAGGATCAGCTTCTCCCTATTATGGCCCAACTCATGCACTATCTCTTGAGCGAGAAGAATGTTATCAAGAATCAATCAGCCTTGCACAAAAGAACTTTGGTTTGGGGAAATAATAATAGGGAGAATTTTAGCAAGTTTGACAGCCATGACCTTACAAATGATTTTATTGGTGGTGCTGCATAAACTGATAGGTCGGAAGTCCAGCCAAGATGAAGGAGCCTCCACTTTCGGGATGAGGGCAATGCTCGTGATCAAGAAACCCCTCGAAATAAGGGAACCATAAAAAAAAATCCTCAATAGCCATGACCAGATCATCTGGAATAATGTTCTAGCAAGATTGAAAAAAATTTGGCTCAAAAGCCATCAGGACCAACTGTGCTATTCTGGGGAATACTGAGGACTGCTTTTTTGATTTCAATGACTAAAGGTTTATCAATTAGGAAGCAGCTATTTGAGGGGTCCAAAAGCTTAGGAATAGAGTCCAGTAGATCAGGCATCAATACTCCATTACTGTCTGAGAGAAGTTGCTTAAAATACCTTCCAGCCAAGCTTCTAATTTTGATCAACATTGGTGATAATTTCTCCCTTATCCTCAATGGCATGAATACCCAATTTGGCCTATCTTTTCTTGACAAGACTATGAAAGAATCGTAGTGTTTCTCTCTCCCTCCAGGAGCCATTTAGATGTTGATTTTTGTTTTCAGAAATTCTCCTCCATAGCAAGGGCCAAAGCAAGTAAGGCACTCCATTTTTTCATCTCAACCAGGTCACCTCATTCAGTTCCGCATCATATCTATCTTCTGCCCAACTAGAAGCTTCTCTTGCCTCTCTAACCCATGTAAAGATATTTCCAAACACCTCTTTATTCCATCTTTTGAGAGTTTTTTTAAGATGGAGTAGTTCGTGCGTGCTCATGAGCCCAAGGTTTCTTGAAATCTTGAAGAGATTCCTTACGTGAATTAACAATTAAAAACCCTGTAAACCATAATAAAGAAAAAAAATATATTGATGGCAAAAACTAACTAGATCCCTGCCTGCCAAAAAAACTCAATGATCTACAATTGGCTAAAGCAGATAGTCACTGTATTTATGTACTTGATAAGCACTTACCTTTGAGTCCACCAGCCAAATCTTTGTACGTGTTTCTTCCCAAGGAACTTTAATCCATGCATTAAAAACACATCCCAGTTAGAGAATTGTCAAGTCTTGCAGAGGATGCAGCAACTCATTTGTCAAGCAATCTCACCTGCTTTGAGATTTCACGAGCTATAAGCTCTGCTATGCCAGTCCCAGGCTGCGACAACAAGAGTACTCTGATCATGGGTGAAGAACGTAAAACGTCTATTTCAAGAAGAGACAGACTAAGATGGTGGAGGGGAACAAATTAAGGGAAGTCGATGTTGGATAATTCATCCCTTTCAACCCTAACCTGGTTTACAACATCAACCAATGCTCTCATTTCCTTCTTATTCTGGGATAATAGTTGCACCCTTCTCAGTTCTTGATTTTCACGAGCACAGGTGGCTGGGGCGGTATTATGTGTTGTTGACAATTGTAAATTAGGGATTGATACGGGCTTAGTTTTAGGGATTGTTACAACTCTTGTGTTGTGGAGCTTACAATTAAAGACTATCAAAGCTGGTGTATTTGCTAATTGTGTTCTAGATCTAACTTTAATCGCCGCATGCTTTGCAGCTGCACATCATCAATCTTATACATAAAATAAAATACAGGGTATGTTTAGGAAAGGACAGAACCTGCAACCCCATTCTTTTATTCTCTTCTGTCGCCTGAATTCTCATGCTATCAGTGCCAAAGTTAGTTGTTTTGAGTCATCAATCGCAGCAGTGCATCCACAGCCTTTTATTCTTATCCCAATCTGTGATTCTGGACATATCCTGGGAAAAGGATTCAACCATCGTTGATGAACGTGGTAGCAGCAGAGTGGCTGTATCCTTCTGCTCCAAATGAGCCCTCTCAAGTTGGGTGGGACAGAATACTTTGCTTCGCTGCGATCTTATTCATTTGATGTTTATTCAGGCTCAGGATT
Source organism: Jacaranda copaia (assembly GCA_014898725.1). Lineage (NCBI taxonomy): Eukaryota > Viridiplantae > Streptophyta > Magnoliopsida > Lamiales > Bignoniaceae > Jacaranda > Jacaranda copaia. Next base: position 277,078 of record JACGDI010005270.1, on the reverse strand, counting down.
TGCAAGGCTACATCGTAGGAGATGTACGGACACCAGCGACCTCTACTTCATGGGATTGTCTGGTAAAAGTTCAATACAAGGTACCCTTTGTTCAATTGACATGTGTATTTATTTATTTAATTGTCTAATTCTTTTTAATAAATTTAAATTTATCCATGCGCATATATAGGGCCACCTATTCAATCAGTTTTTACATAAATTTAATTCTTTTTTCATGTTATTTTTACAAATCAATTACTCTATTCCTTCTCTATATTCCCACCGCCTACTCCACGTCTCCCTCATTTTCGCAGCTCACCTCCTATTAAAGCTGCTTTCGTTTGCCCCCATATCACATATACGAAAAACATTGTTAAATTGTAAAAATTATGTTAAAAATTTAACATTTTCAATCAAAATTTTATTTTATGCTATTTTAAATTAAGTTTTTTTTCAAATATTCAAAAAAGCATTTTGTTATTTAGTTACATGAACTGAAATGACTATTATTACAACATAAAAATATTTAACTAATTAATTATTTTTGGCTGTTGGGTATCTTGTTTTTATGAATAGACCTCTCAATGAGAGGGAGATACTTATAATTAAAAATTTAAAAAAATCGAGTTGTATTATTAAATTTTATTTAATGAAAAAAAAATTGACATTTTTTTTTAAATTTTAACATTCATTTTATTTGTAGGAAAAGTCAATATCTAAATATACCAAAAAATAAATATACAAACAAAGAAATAAATCTAGAATTTTCTTAAAGAAGAAAATGCAATTAGGTGAAAAATATGATGAAAAATACAAAAAAAATAATGAAAATAATGGATAGATTAAACCTAAATAAAGGCAACAATAGTTTATGAAAAATAGTAGGTTAGAAATAATCACACATCTTTATATTTCTTTTCTCTTTTTAATAATGATAAGCGAAAATCATAATTTTTCTACAAATTAAAGTAAGTCATACTATAATCGGTATCTTTTTTATTTTAAGTAAAAACCAAATGGTGATAGTTGAACATGTTTTTTCCTCTGTATAAATTGATTTTTATTTTGTATAATGTTTATGTTTTTAATAAATAATGTGTTTTTCACCTTTTATTTGAGTTGATAATCTATTATTTAGTAGGTTTTTTTATTCTCAATATTGTCAATTATTTTTTCAACTTTTCAAATATTATATATTTTATTTTTTTTATTTAAGTTTCTATAAAATTTATTGAGTTATTTTTTAGTACGAAAAAATATAACTATTTATATTTTTTACGTTGTTGTAAATATAATGATGTTGTAACATATTGAATAAATATTTACAAATTATGATTTAGTGGAAAAATCTTCAATTTTATACTTGATATGAGATAATCCAGTAGGCCCAACAGACCCAACATCAAATGAGACAACTCAGGAGGCACAACAGTAAGTCTGTTTGGTCGACTGGTATCGACCTCCCTTGGTAGGGTCCATAGTCGATCTGTATCGACCCCAAGACCATTCCAAAAGTTTGAATATTCAAGTCTGATCGACATGTATTGACCTCAAGACTCACTCTGGCGTTGACTCGAATCTCTACCTCATTTATTAGTCTGACAGGCGGCATGCCTCTGCATTAATGAAGCGTGACAGTCGGTACAGCCGCTGCCACCAACTCTGCCAACAACTTTGGTAGAGACACACCTTCACTGGCACTGTTCATCTAGAAAAATAGGAGATTTAGCTACCTAGAACAGTATCGGGATCTGAACATGGAATGACCACAACCCCCTAGCAAAAACAAAAGTCAGTACACCTAATAAGGGCACTAGGGTCAAATCACGCCTACAGAAGGCTACAAATACTTCAGACTCAAGTACGCTCAAAGTAATGCCCAATACACTATAAGCCTCACATTCTTTGTATTCTGTTTGATCTCTTCATCTCGACCAGAACTAACTTGAGCATCGAAGTGCCTTAACTGAGGGCACCTTGGCTAGTTTAACGTGTGTTGTGGTTGCAGATCTCAAGCTCCAAGATATATATAACTCTGAGTATTTGACCTCCCTGGTCGATTTACCCGTGGCACAATCCCCTTTTTCTCTATATACAGCTTTCAGCAGCATCATTTGGCATCGTCTGTGGGAAACTATTAAGATTGCAGCAAGAAAAATGGTAAACACA
>JACGDI010005270.1:257168-274830 GCA_014898725.1 Jacaranda copaia | reverse complement strand
ATAAGCCTCACATTCTCTATATTCTGTTTGATCTCTTCATCTCAACTAGAACTAACTTGAGTGTCGGAGTGCCTTAACTGGGGGCACCTCGACTAGTTTAACATGTGTTGTGGTTGTAGATCTCAAGCCCCAAGATATATACAATCCTGAGTACTCGACCTCCCTGATCGATTTACCTGTGGCATAATTCCCTTTTTCTCTATACGCAGCTTTCAGCAACATCAATACTATTTATCTAATTAAAAAATATAGATTTAATTAAATTAGCTTTTACATGAACTTAAAATAATATATACAAACTATACTTTGAATTATAGCATGCAGTACATACTAGTTTAATTCTGTTTTCAAATAAAATATGAAGTATTGATGCTAACTTAATATCATGAAGCTATATAACTTTAATTTTTATGTCCAAATTTTATAGTAGGCTAAATTTAAAGTTAATTTGCAAACATGAATTTTTTATGTAAATGAATCTAACTTGTTTAGGTCTTTTTAATTAAGTTAAATGATCAAAATTTATATAATCAAAACTTAGATTAGCTAGTTAAATTAAGTATAACCCATTGAATAGATTACAAATCATTTTAACCTGATGAATAAGTTATAGATAATGACTCAAAAAAAAGTACCTCATACTAAATCATTACTACATGATTCCTAAATATAGACAAACCCTAATTCATTTCTTAGACAATGGGAGTCAGAGAAATCTCTTGTTGTTATTATCTTGGCTAGTCAATTCAATGCAACAATATATTGCTCGTGAATGTATATCCTTAAGCTAAAAAGATCTGGAATATTGTTTCCCAAACTTATTCACAATTGGGCAATGATGCTTAAGAATTTGAGTCAGCTTCTCAGAGGGATCTATTACCCTCGTTAAGGCAAACTGACAGCTATATACAATAAGAAAAGAGTCGGCGTGGTGCTATGTTGTACACTACTCTTATAAATAGGTCCTGTATGGTGGCAAACTCATCCACTAAAATTATAAAAGGGGAACCAGCACGCATAATTGATCACAATTAATCAGAAAAAGACAAGGTAAAATGTATGTTTTGTGGAAAATCATGGCACTCCGAGGGCACATGTCAGAAAATCCCATGGTCAGATAGAAGAGGGGCCAGGTGAAAGACAGATCCTCCATATCACAAGTTGAAACATCAGAAACTCTGAGCACCTACTTGTTGTCTAAAGATAATAATACCATACTACAAGTGGATTGTTCGATGAAGAGTTAGAGACTCTCAGCGCCTTATAGTCCATCTTGATTCTTCAACCACTATGAATGTTGTTGCTACCTCTATTCCTAAGTCTCATCTTGCCACTTCAGCTTTTACAATTCTATCTTGCATTCAAGAAAACTCTTTGATTATTAGTTTTGGAGCATTGTTGGGTCTCTCCTAAATTCTATAACCTATTTTCCTTGCTTAACTCAAGAAAAAGAGTTCATACAACCGAGGGGTCTCTTATCTCCTGTTGATGGGAAAAGTTCCGTTAGTTGCACTTCTAATATTGCTTTGCTTTTACTCTTCATATTCCTAGTTTTCCTCACAATTAGTTATGTTACATGATATTCGAATTGTAAAATTGAATTTTATCCTTGTTATCATTTTTGGAGTTGAGCACATGGAAAATGATTGGCTTTGTTAGAGAGAAAGATAGCTTATATCTACCTAAGAAAAGACCTATTCTCTTGCCTATATCCACTGGTCGAGTATTGTTAGGTGATTCCACGTCTATCGACCAACAAATTATTTTGTAACATATGAGATTGGGACATCCTTCTTTCTTCACTTTGTAGAAGTTGCATTGGAAATTGTTTCAATAATACAATCAAGCATATTTGGTTTCTAATGTTAGTGAATTTATCGTGCATACTAAAACTTCTTATCATTTACTAACAATAAAAGTTATGTTCATTTATGATTGATACCCAGGTAAACAAAGCTGAGTTAGGAAGTTTTGTTGTATAACAAAAGGGAAGGGAAGGCATTAGAGAAAATGCTAGAAAGAAGAACACGCATGAGCAAAGCACAACTCTTTTTTTAGAGAAACACACCTCTTAGTGGAAGAAAAGAGAAATCGCTTCAGACTCTTCTTAAAGCGTGTTAGCAACATTCGTTAACAAAATAGACTCAGCAGCAAATGCAGGATTAGTTAGGGTTGTTTCTTCAATTCTTAGCTGGCATAAATAGAGGGTGGCAACCACTGCTGCCCATCTTCTTGTTTTAGCATGTTTCGTAGTCTATCCCTCTTTTCTGTTTGAGCTGTAAAAAAGAAGCTTGAGGTGGTTTTCATCTCCTTCAGCCTCCAGCCTTGTTAATACTACTTCTCCCATCCTTTTCTCATTAATATCGATTGGTATTGAAGCCACCATTCCTCGGTGGTGGCAAAATAGGAAAATGGCACTAGAATCACAAAAATTCATAGGAAAGTCAACGAATTAAGAGAACAAATTCACATCAGCATAGAATAAACCAAAAGATCAATTGATGAGATGAGAGGTTACCACTAAGAGTTGCGATTGATGATTGCAACATTGGCAAACAACCAACAAACACACAGATTACTAGGCGATGATCAAAATCATGTTGACAACAGAAGTGATCAGTTATGGTGGAGAAATCAGTCCGATAGTTACGTGATTACAACCAAGTACGCTAGAGTAGATTTTCCAAAGTTCAGTGGCGAGCATTTTAAAGACTGGATCTATAAATGCAAGCAGTTCTTTGAGGTGGCTGAAACACCATTGACTGCAAAAGTCAAGATTGCCACGGTGCATTTGGAAGAAAGAGCACTGCATTGGCATCAGATGTCTATGAAATCTAGGCTGACCAAAGAACCTCCATTATGGAAAGAATATGTTTGAGCCTTGAATGACCCATTTGGATCACTTCTATTTGAAAATCCAATGGCTGAATTGGTGAATCTCAAATAGGTTGGGAGCATTTAGGAGTATCTGGATAAGTTTGATGAGCTCATGAACTATATGGAGCTAACTAGATCTTACACAATTAGTTGCTTTTGGGGAGGAAATAAGACTAAGATCTTGATTCCGGTTTGGATGTTTAAACCTAAGAGCCTCTAGGAAGTAGTGACTTTAGCTAAAGTCCAAGAATTAGCTAATCAATTGAAAAGATTACACAGTCAGCTGGCATCAAGAAGTACTTTTGGATCAATCAAAATTATCTCACAAGTAGTTAAGAACAATCCTATACTACATAATCTGCCACCAACTCAGATTGTTGCTACCAAGAAGTGATCATGCCTTAATTTCAAGATTAATAACATAGGCATGACTAAATCAAGGAGATTGAGTCCTCAAGAATTTGATGAAAAGACAAGCAAAAGATTGGGTTTTGGATGTGATGAGAAGTACACTCCACGTCACCCGTGCACCAAGAAAAAGCAACTATATATCATGGAAGTATTAGAAAAAGAAGACATAGAAATCGCCAATTTGAGCAAGAATTAAAAAATAGTGAGAAGATACAAGTATTAATAATGAAAAGCAGGATAGGTAGAATTATTAGATCTTAGTAAGTGCTAGTACAAGAGTTCACACATTTCACACAATGAAACTCACAGAAAATAGCAAGGGAAAGACTTTAAATGTGTTAATTGACTTTGGGAGTATACATAATTTTGTGGATATCTAAGTAGCCAAGAGATTGAAATGGAGATTTGAAACTATGCCACCCCTCATTGTTGCAGTGGCTAATGGTAACAAAATATACAACACACCCATTTGTTAAGCCTTCAAGTGGAGGATGCAAGGGCTAGAGTTTTAATCAGACTTGCGAACACTGCCACTGAAGGGATGTGACTTAGTTTTCAAAATGGTTGGCCACACTAGGAGATATCATTTGCAACTTCAAAGAGCATAGAATGGAGTTCACTATCGGTGGTAAAAAGGTCTCTCTGAGAGGGAATAGACCTGGTATCATGCAAGTAGTAAACAGCCAAAAAATAAACAATTGCAGCAACCAAGTCAGCTGGCTATGATGCATGTAGGAATTCTGCATAAAATTGATAAGAAGGTTACAATAACATTCTTATCCATGATAGCACACAGTGATTAGAAAGATGAATGGTTAGAATAATTGTTCTATGAATTTACAGATTTATTTGAAGAGCCACAGTCACTTTCACCTAATAGAGAGCATGATCACAGCATCATACTAAAGGAAGGAACATATGTTATCAATGTCAAACTTTACAGATATCCTACCTTGCAAGAAGATGAAATAGAGAGGATGGTTCAAGAAATGCTGGAAGTCAAAATCATTAGAGAGATCACCAGCCCCTCTCATCCCCAGTACTTCTTGTCAAAAAGAAAGGTGGCGGCTGAAGGATGTATGTGGATCATAGAGGACTAAATAAACAATACATCAAAGACAAGTTTCCTATACCACACATTGCAAAGTTGTTGGATGAACTACAAGGAGTCACATCCTTAGTGGCTTTTATTGCCAAATACGAATAAGGTAAGAGGATATTGGGAAGATAGCATTTAGAACTTAGCATGGTCATTACGAGGTCTTGGTGATGCCTTTTGGCCTTACTAACACCCCTTCAACATTTCAAGCTCTCATGAATAAGGTCTTCAAACCCTATTTGAGGAGATTCATATTAGTTTTCTTTGATGAAATTCTAGTATACAGTCAGAGTTGTGGTCACTACTTGGATCATTAAGAAAGACACTGGAAGTACTAAGAGATAATCAATTGTTTGTCGAGAGAAGTGCCAATTTGGGAAAGATTAAGTAGAATATTTGGGACATATCATTACAGCTCAAGGAGTAGCGGCTGATCTCCTCAAGGTACAAGCTATGTTGAAATGGCCACATCCTTACACCTTAAAGGAATTGAGAATTTTTCGGATTGACGGGTTACTATAGAAGATTCATTTAAGGGTACCGAAAGTTGACACAAGCTTTCACCAATCTACTAAAAAAGGACCAGTTCAAGTGGACAAAGCAATCTAACCAAACTTTTGAGCAGCTAAAAAAGCCATGAATTCCTCACCAATTCTAGTATTACCTAATTTCTGTAAAAAGTTTGTTGTTGAAATAAATGCATCATTTCAAGGGATTGGGGTTGTAATACTTAAACAGGGCAAACCTATAGCTTTTATTAGTAAGGCATTATTCGGGAAAAACTCATAATTGTTAACATATGAGAAAGAGATGCTTGCGATGGCCACTGCAGTGCAAAAATTGAGAACATATCTGATTGGTAGACACTTTACCATCAAGAGGGATCATCAAAGTCTAAAGCATCTAATGGTGCAATAGTTAACCACACCAAGCCAACAAAGATGGCTTGCCAAACTTATGGGGTACAACTTCACTATTAGTTACAAGAAAGGGAAAGATAATCCAATCACATATGCCTTTTCTAGAAGAGTTTAAGAAAGGGAAGCAAATGAAGAGGGGTCATTGCTCACCGCCATTATGTTAGATACCAGGTTGATTCAAAAAATTAAAGAGAAATGGCAGCAAAACACTAAAATTCAGCAAATTATATAAGAAGTGGAACTTGGTGTGAGAGGGAACTCACGTTACAATTGGGAAGATAGGATTCTCACAAAAAGGGAAGTTAGTTGTCATCAAAAATGGGAAGATTAAGTGGGAATTTCTCTAGCTTTTCCACAGCAGTGCAATAGGTGGTCACTCAAGCATAGACAACACATTCCACAGAATAAAACATACATATACTGGAAAGGAATGAAAAGGGGTATCCATGAATTCATTAAGGATTGTGTAGTGTGTCAAAAATTCAAAGAAGAGAACACAACTAGCCTAAGGTTACTCAGCCTCTTCCTATACCGAACAGAATATGGGAAGAGATCACCATGCACTTCATTGAAGAGTTGCCTCCTTCCATGGGCAAAAGCATTATGTTGACTGTGGTGGACAGGTTAAGTATGCCAATTATATTCCATTAAAATACCCTTATTCAGCTTTGGATGTGGAAGAACAGTTCTTAGATCATATCTTCAAGCTCCATAGAATGCCAAAAATAATGGTAATTGATAAAGATGCGATATGTATGAGTAAGGTTCGGAAAGAGATCTTTAAATTGCAACAAGTGAAATTAAATGCATCTATAGCATACCATCCACAATCAGATAGGCAGTCAAAACTGGTCAATAGATGTATAGAAGGGTACTCAAGATGCATGATTGGTGATCAACCTAAAGAATGGCTCAGCTAGTTGCCTTTAGCCGAATGGTGGTACAATACTACATTTCATTCATCTACTGGTATGACACCTTTCGAGGTCATGTATGGCCACCTACTCCCAACACATATACCTTACATAGCTTACAGTTCAAATGTTGACATTGTTGATCAAAGTCTATAGCACAAAAAATCAACCATAAGACTTCTCAAGCATCACCTTGCTAATGCTCAGAATAGAATGAAAGCACAAGTGGATAAGAAAAGAAGTGAAAGGACCTTTGCAGCAAGAGATTGGGTTTTTTTTAGCTGAAACCTTACAAACAGCACTCTGTCAGGAAAGACACTAATCACAAGCTTTTCCCCCCAAGTATTTTGGATCATTTCAGATATTAGAAAGGATTGGGGAAGTAGCTTACAAGCTATAGTTACTTGAAGGAGCAAAATCAACCCTATGTTTCATATGTCACAACTCAAAAGAAAAACTAGCTCTGAACATGTTAGTCCTTTACAACCTACAATACTCACATCACATAGGCACTTATTATTGGAACCAGAACTTGCTCTTGATTGTAGATTGGTGAAAAGACACAACAAACCTTGCACACAAGTGCTAGTCAAATGGTTCAATGCTTGAAAAAGGTTAACTTAAATAAGAAAGGTTAAGAAATTTTCTCCAATTTATGATATAACATGAAAGTATTTTTGCCTATTAGTTTTGAAGAAAATAAATTGTGCACATCATTAATTGTACGTCAGAGTTAACCAAAATATATTTTAAAAATACAAAAATAAATAAAAAAGATAAAAATAAATGAATAAACTTAGTTTATTTTTTTTTATTGTCATATTAAATATAATAATACATATGAGTTTTAACACTTATTTTGATAGATAATAAATACTCTTCTCCTTTTGTTTTTGAGGAAAACCCCATATTTGTATGAATGTATTTAGGAAACATCTTTCTTTAATTTTTTCCCTCATCAATTAGACATATGATTGTAAGACTTAATCTATTCTTTTTTATTGTCATATTAAATTTAATATTATATTTAAATTGAACACATATATTGATATATAAAAATATTTCTTTTCTTAATTTTTAGAGTGAGTACAAAAGGAATATCTATGTCAATGTATTTATAACATATTATTTTGTCCTCATTGATTGGACCTTTCTATATTAATTTCAATTCAATTATTATTTTCCATGAGCCTAATTAGAATAAATTTAATTTAGCCCTAGTTTACCATATACAATCATATGTATTGAATGTGATAGTAATAGCCTCATTAGATGAGGATATAATTTAATTATTTAATTTTAATATAATTTTTTATTTTCTATAAGTCCAATTTATACATACTGGTAGAAGAAAAATTTTCAATATACGTAATTACATTTGCTAAGTAGAAATTTTTTATTTAATTAATTATTTCAAATATATAATAATTATTTTCTATATGTCTAATTAAAAATATACTTAATTTAGAACAAATGTAATAAATATATACAATATATATTCATTTATTAAATGAAAAGACTAGGTTTAATTGATTATATTTATTATTTTATGTTAGTTTAATTAAAAATAAACTTAATTTAATTGTAATTATCATTAAACTATGAGTGTTAAACGTGATAATTTCAATATTTGTAATTAAATTTGCTAAGTTGAAAATTTATTTAATTAATATTAATGTAACTATTATTTTGTATAAGCTTAATTAAAACTATATTTACTTTGTAACAAATGTAATAGTATAACGATATACATTTGACTTATATAGATTAGCTAGGATTAAAGACTTTATTAATTAATTATAGTTATTATTTTTTATGAGCCAAAATACAATGTATATATGTTTGATGTTGATATGGAATAACCTAATAGGTCTAACCCAACAAACTATCGACCTCAGAGAGGGCCCCTAGGCCTATTTAATATGCACAGCCCAACAGCGCTTCTGGACTCAATTAGGCCGGATTACCTGACCACAGCTGTCTGGTTGAATGGATTATTTTCAATCGTACCCAACAGAGACTTCAAGCTACTTTGTCCGTTCAACCATCCCTCTAGTTAACTGCCTTATCTATTCGATGATTATCTATCAGAGTGCTTACTTCAATGCTGACTCATATTCTTGCCGCATTTAATGCTCTGACAAGTAACGTGCCTCCGCATTAATGGTGCGTGCCACCCAATACTATCTCTGCCACCAACTCTGGCAAAGAGGCGCCTATCGAGAGTACTATTTATCCTAAAAAGCAGGAGATGATGCCACCTAGAATAGTATCAAGATTAGAAATGAGCAATAATCCTCAGGCAAAGATAAAAGCTCTCTATACTTGATAGGGGCATTTTAGACATATCATTCACCATGAGAAGGCTATAAATATCTCACTGCAAGCCACACTCTAGGTAATGCCATATACACTCTATGCTCTTACTTTGCTGTTTGATTACCTCAATTCGACCAGTATTAATTTGAGTGTTGGAGTGCCTTAGTGGGGGCACCTCGGTTAGTTTAACGTTTACTATTTATTGCAGATCTCAAACCTCGAAAAATATCACTGTTGGATCATTCGACCTCCCTGATCAAATTAGCCCAAATACAACCCTATTCACTAAATATGATTTTCAACCTCCTCAGATGCATATACATATTTTAAGTTGTAAGACTTGATTTAATTAATTATAGTTTTTATTTTCTATTAGTCTAATTAAAATAACTTGATTTGGTTGCAATTGCCATTAAATCATTTGCAAACTAAATGTGATAATTTTATTAGAGAAAGATATTTTCATCCTCACATTAAAGGGAAAAAATCACTATACCTATTCATACTTTTATAAGTAGTATAGATATAGATATAGATAGTTAAAGAAAAATTGTCGACGCTAATGTGTTTTAATTTTTTAATAAAAATGCTAAAATTTGTCTCTAAATCATCATTCATTTCTTTTCCTTGAAAAATAAGAGAGAAATAAGTACAATAATATTAGTGGATAAATTTAAAAAAAAATAATTGATACACTAGAAAGAGGCAAAAGACATGCAGAAGAATATGAAAGGTGTAAATAAATATAAATAAATCAAGCCACATCTTTAGTAGTTATTTTTAGACAAACTATAGCTACTTAAGGTTGTTTATACCTATATTGTCATTGGTTTTTATTGACATTTTATTAGCCTTCATTTGTCGTAAGAAAAAAAAGATGCAACGGACAACCAATTCACATGGGTTTCAACTTTCAACCACTTTTGACAACCCTAAGACCATTTTAATTGAAGTGCATTTGCACTCCAAAATTATTTTTAGCTTGTCTACCAACAAGTTTTAATTTTTGTTGTCTTCTAGCAAGTCTCTTCACTTCTCATCACTTTGGAGCCTGATTTTCTTCCAATGGGCAAGTTTTTGAATTGATTTATTGTGGAGAAGGAAGAAGCAGGCCTAGAAATTGAGGATGCCCACAAAGGTATCTTCACTGACCTTCAATGGATAGTTGCGAGGCACTTTTTGATGGATCGTTCGATTATTTCAATGTCATGAAAAATACACTTGCTGTATGAAAGGTGTTTGCATAAAGGAGAACATCTCAATGCTCTACTTATTCCAATTCTTTCATGAGATAGATATGAAAAGGATGCTTGACAATTACCCTTAGATGTTTGATAACTATATTCTTTGCAAACTTCTTCAACCACCTGATCAACCCCAGAAGATTCCATTATTTCATACATATTTTTGGATACAAATAAAAGATATGCCCATTGAATTAATATCGAAGCAAAGGTGTGAGAAGATTGGAAACTACGTTGGTAGAATCATATTCAAATAATTTTGGAGGCATCTTGTGCAACTATATGAGGATAAGGGTGGAAGTACATGTCCAGAATTCATAAAACGATGAATGAAAATTAAACAGATAGGTGGTGAATGGATGTGGATTAACTTTAAGTATGAAAGACTCCCAACGTTTTATTTTGTATGTGGAAAGCTAGGTCACAATGAAAAGTTCAGTGACATAGTGTTTGAGCAACAAGAAGGAATGTTTGAGAAAGCCTACGGATTGTGGTTGCCAAGAGCTACTAATAGACATAATTTGATGCAAATAGGAGAAAAATGGCTCAAGTCAAGATGATAGAAAAGTGGTTGTGAAAAGATCGAAACAGTGGAGGAGAAAACATTGACTGGAAAAGAAAGTGGACAAAAAAGGACGATTATTTTGGAAATAGGAAAAGGAAAGGAAATCATGAGCACAAATCAAGGAGATTTTTGAGTTTCAAATACAAGGAAAGAGCTTATGATTATGAAGGTGTATAAAAATCTAACTAGTATAGAAATAGGCTCATTGAACGAGCAAGTAGAGGTCGGTGATGAAGGATGGCAAATACTAATCTCAAACTGCACAAGATAGAAGATTGTGGGGTGAATAGAAATAACTGAATTTTCATTGGGTTCTTCATCCAAAATAATTTTGATGAAGGATTAGGCTAAAAAAACTCCTTAAGGAAGGTCTTTGGACCCTAACCTCGCCTAGAGTAATAAACCTTTTATGCTGGAATTGCCGTGGGCTAGGCTACTCACATGTAATTCAAGTCCTAAGGGACATTGTAAGAAATAAAAGCCCAAATTTATTTTTCTTTGTGAGACTCTGTCTTATTGGCCTCGTCTTCAAAGCTTGAAGGTTCAGTTGGACCATAGTGGTCAGCTGGGCCTTTTGTGGAAATTCAAGGATGATGCCAACCTTATTGATTTTTCTAGACACTATATCGATGTAGAGGTGAAAATAGAAGGCATGATAAGCTAGAGATTAACCAAGTTCTGTGGAGTTCTAGATAGAGCAAGAAGAAATGAATCTTGAAACTTTGTTAATTAGTACCAAAATATTCGCTTCCATGGATGTGCGCATGTGATTTTAATGATTTGCTATCCAAAAAAGAGAAGAGATAAAATCTCCCACCATCAGTATCTTATTTATGGGTTCCATAATGCTGTATCTGAAGCTAGGCTCCTTGATTTAGGTATGTCAAGATACCTTTATACATGGGAGAGAGTTTGTAATAGTAAGAATTAGGTCGAATAGAGGTTTGACAAAGCTCTTGCTATCCTTAATTGCATGGCATCTTTTGAAGGCCATAAGGTTAGTAATGTTGAATACTTATCCTTTAACTATTTTCCCATTTTCATTGACCCTTTTGGCATGATAGCTAAGTCTTGATTCAATTGATTTTGGTTTGAAAATTACTAACTGGGGGAGGAAATTTGCAGGAAAGTAGTTAAGGAGCGTTAGGCTAAGAACAAGATAAATTCCATTTAGAATAAAATTAAGTTGTGTGGGAAAGACCCCAGTAATTGGGAGCTCAGTTAAATAAGGGGTTGGACAATCTTTTTGTCTTACAAAGGAATATGTCCTCGCTTGGACGCAAACGAGACACATTGGCAAGCATAGAATTCTAGGAGGTCAAAAATAATTTTTTTGAGGTTTTGCAGCAACAATAAATCTTCTAAAAAGAGAGGTCAAAAGATTTTTGGTTAAAGAATGATGACATGAACTCCAAATTCTTTCATGTGGTAGCAAATGAAAGACGAAGAAAGACTAGCTTCACCTGCTTAAAAGGCTCATATGGTAATTGTAGATATTGGGAGAATGGGCTTGATGCAATAATTTTAGATTACTTCAAAAAATATTGGCAACGGACTATGATATAGACCTAATTCTCGATAATGTGTGCTGTAAGGTCATCGATAATCAAAATAGTTTCTTGTTAAGTGAATTCACCCTTGAGGAAATTCAAAGTGCTTTGTTCAAGATATATGTTAGGTATCAAGGTTCACACAGCAAGAAAGTTGAGAAGCCATTGACTTCAAAAGAGATGAGAGAAATCGTGTATATATCTGTGAAAAATAGATAGAGTACAAAACTTATTGTTTACATCACTATTTATAGTTGACCCAACATCTATTAACTAGCAAACTATGTTTAGCTAACTAGAATTAACTAAGAAACAAACTTGAAACTAATTAATTAACTATCTATAGCCCCCTTCCCCTAAAGATGGGTCTTAGTGAAAATCTACCAAGCTAAACTAAAAGACAAAAACTCGAACTGAGGTACGCCCAATGATTTTGAGAAAATATCAGCTATTTGTGATCTACTAGAGAGATGTTGAGTACCTTTATTTCAACTAATTTCAGACAATATGAGAATCAATCTCTAAGTGTTTCATGTGTTCACGAAATATGGGATTTGCCATAATGTGTAGAGCAACTTTATTGTCACAATGTAATGGAATTGGAAGCTGAACTAAGACACCAATATTTGCCAAGAGGAAAGATAGCCACTGTAATTCGCAGATTGTGGATGCCATATTTTGATACTCAACTTCTATAGAGGATTTAGATACCGTCGTTCGCTTTTTGGTTTTCCAGGATATGAGTGACGTTCCCAAAAAAATGTAGTATCCCATTAAAAATATTTTGGTGTCACAATAAGCTGCCCAATCAGCATCATAATATGCTCTTAACTCTGAACTATTTTAGACAATTAGAAATAAACCCTCGGACGGACAGCCCTTCAAATATCTCAACACATGTATAGCTACATTCCAATGTGATTGTTTATAAGCACCAACAAACTAACTCAACTGTTCGATTGCATAGGTAATATCAGGACTTGTCATTTTCAAATATAGTAGCATCCCAACCAGCCCCCTATATTTATTAGCCTCTAGGAATAGTGAGCCCTCATCTGTGGTAATTATTTATCCCTTAGGTGGTGGAGTTTGAGCTGGTTTAGCTCTAAGAAATCCGACATCCTTCAATATATCTAGGACATATTTCCTTTTATTCAAGAAAACCCCTTTAGGACTGCTTACAATTTCTATCCCCAAGAAATACTTAGCATAACCTAGGTCCTTGATGGTAAATTTGTTGTTTAAGAAAGTTTTCACTTTAATAATTTCCTGTTCATTATTCCTTATAAAAAGGACATCATCCACAAACAATAAGTGCCAAAAAATAATTCTCACTTGATTTCACAAATAAACAGTGATCATTCTTGGACTGCTTGAAGCTATATTTCTACAACTACAGGTTCAATTCATGGTTGCACTCCCTTGAGGCTTGCTTGAGCCCATACAAAGACTTTATCTACTTACATACCTTTTCTGACCCTGCTCTATTATATCCCTTAGGTAGTGTCATATACACCTCATCATGTAAGTAACCATGAAAATACACATTGTTGATATCATGTTAGTGTATTAGCCATGACTTTGCACTAGCTAGAGCTATAAAAACTCTTACTGTTACCACTTTTGCTATAGGTGAAAATAAGTCAAAGTAATCAACTCCTTCAACATGATTATACCCCTTAGCCACAAGTTTTGCCTTGTATTTGTCAACAGAACTATTAGGCAAATGTTTTAGTTGTACATCCACCTATATCATATTGCCTTTTTTCCAACTGGAAGGTCAGCAAGTCTCCATATTTAGTTTTTTTTCAATTGCCTCTAGTTCATCTTACATAGCTTTCACCCACTTTAGATTACTACAAGCCAGCTCATAGAAACTAGGTTCTAAATCAGCTGATATATTGGCCAAGAAATTTATGTATTTATGGTGTATGTTAAAATAAACATGATAAGGATAGCTCAGAATAGGATATGTAGTTCTGGTAGTTATTTCTAGCACTGAATGTGATCTTGCAATAAGATTGTTATGTTGAGTTGCACTAGATACACAATCACTTAGCTAAGCTGGCTTATGCCTAATTCTAGTACTTTTTCTGGTATGAGTGGCTTGATTATTGGAAGCCATAGAAAATTTTGAGCTGTCATTATTTTGGTCATGGTTCAAAGGGGACTCAATGCTGCTTTCTGTGTTTGATGTGTTGTTTTCAAGATGAGAATGGTCATCAAAATAAACGGGAAGAGGAACACTATTAGGTTCAAGAATGGTTTTATAAGGAAAGTAATTTTCATAGAACTACATATCTGTAGAGATCAGGACCTTATGAGATGAAAAGTCATAGACCTTATAGGCATTTTGCCCCATATTGTAATCAAGAAATATACACTTCATGGCTCTTACTTCAAACTTATCTTTGTGAGGAAGTGTATTTATCACATAGCAAAGACATTCAAAGCATTTTAAGGTATTGTATAAGGGTTGTTGGCCTTAAAGGAACTCATAAAGTGTTTGCCAATCAAGAATAGGAGTAGGAAGTTTATTGATGATATGTGTTGCCATAAGGATAGAATTTCCCTAGAATGTTTTTGGCAAATTAGCTTGAAACATAAGAGATCTAGCTATTTGTAAAAATGCTTGTGTTTCCCCTTCAACAAACCTATTTTGTTGGCGTGTATAGGGATAGGTCTTTTGATGCACTATTCCCCTTTCCAAGAACAAGGTTTGACATATTTGGCTAGTAATTCTATCCTATTGTTTGACCTTATGACTTTAACATTAGTCTCAAATTGAGTTTTCACCATTCTAAGGAATTGAGCTAGGATTTGATAGGTTTGAGACCTATGTGAGATTAGGTAAGTTCAAGTAGCTCTACTAAAGTTATCTACTATTGTGAGAAAATAATAGGCTCCATTCAATACTCTTAAGTGATAACCACCCTAAAGATCAATATGTATAAGTTGAAAGGGTTTAGCGGATCTAGTTTGACTATTTAGAAAATTCAATCTTTGTTATTTAGATAAGTGACAAACATCACGAGGAATAAAAGAAAAATGATCTTTATTATTAAAGAATTGTAGGTGTGACAAAACAGATATGGAAACATGCCCAAGTCTCTTAGGCCAGAGGTACATAGAATGATTTAACTCCTTATTTATAGGTTTGAAATCAACATAGTTGTTATGAGAAGAACATTGGCTGGAAAACTCAAATTTGGACTTATGTAAGAGAAATTTTGAGTACTAAGACAACATCAAAACTCCCAGTATTTTTCTCACATTAGAACCAAAACTCCCACATATCTTCAATTGAATTTGTTTCTTGCCTCCATCAGTTATTTATACCACTATGGAGTCCCATGAAGTTTAAAGCAGGTCTCATTTGTATGTTCAATATGGTTGCAATGTGTGCTATGTAAGCTGGATTTGTCTACTTGTTTGGTGCCTATCTTCCCCTTCTTAAATAACTGCATTTCACCACTAGGTCTCTTACTTTGCTAGCTTTTAATTGACATGGCCAAACTATCAACACTTTCTGTTAAGGTTGTATGCACTTCCCTCTATTTCTCTACCCTTAAGATCATTAAGTAGGGTTTATTAACTGTTGGCATGGGATCCATAACCAAAATCTGATTTCTTATATTATCATAACCATCATTTAGCTCCATTAGAAGTTGAACCAGTTTACTTGATAAAGCATGATCCATTACTTGTTTCACCACTCCACAAGCGCATAAAGGAATTGGCTGTAGATACTGCAATTCATCTCCAAGTTTCTTAAGCTTAGTCTAGTATTGTGCCACAAATTGATTGATTTGAGAAACAGGGTTGATTTCTCTTTGTAATTGATACAATAGCGGTCAATTGTACCCTCCAAATCTCACCTCCAACTCTATCCAAAGCTCCCTTGCCGTTATAGTATAGAGAAATACCTCTACTATTTCTTTTAAAATCAAATTAAAGATCCACAACCTCACCATACAGTCTATCCTAATCCTTGCTCAAATTCCTTAGTTTCTTCCCCTGGCATGGAACTTCTCCCATCTATGAACCCTAATATCATCTTTGCCCCTAATACAATCTTCACCAATCAGCTACATGTGAGAAAATTGTTTCTAGCTAGAGGATTTGAAATTAAGATCATACCTAGATGATCTAACGATTGGATGTGCATAGGATTTGCTTTTCCAGTTATTGTTTTCCCTTCTGGCACATTCCAAACTCCTCCATGTCCAACCATCTCAACTCCTTCTTTCCGCTATTCTAATCAATCAAAATTAATTATTTATGCTATTGTATTTGCAACCTGCTCTGATACCATGTTAAGTATCAAGGTTCGCACAATAAGAAAGTTGAGAAGCCATTGACTTTAAAGGAGATGAGAGAAATCATGTATATTTCTATGAAAAGTAGAAAGAGTACAAAACTTATTGTTTACATCACTATTTATAGTTGACCTAGCATCTATTAATCGGCTAACTCTATTTAGCTAAATAAGTGATTAACTAACTAACATTAACCAACTAACAAACTTGAAACTGATTAATTAACTATCTACAATGCATCCAAACAAATCTTCGGGCATTGACGAAATGAACTCTGGCTTCTTCCAAAATTTCTAGTCAATCATTGAAAAAGACATCATCTCTATGTGTTTGAATTGCCTGAACTCTATGTCACTACCAAAGGGACTTAATGAAATAATCGTTATTTTAATCCATAAGAATAAAAACCAGAGAGTATGACAGACGTGAGGTTGATCTCCTTTTGTAATGTGCGCTATAAGATTATGCTAAAAGTACTTGCTAATTACCTAAAAAGAATCTTGCCTGTTATTATTGATGATTTGCAAAGTGCATTTATATTGAGGCGCTTGATCACAGATAACATCATTATCTCCTATGAAGTGATACATTTTTTTAAAAGGAAAAAAAAAGGTAAAACAAGATTTGTGAATCTTAGAGTTGATATTAGCAAGGCGTATAATAGAATGGAGTGGGAATTTATTGAAAAATATTTTGCTTAAATTGGGGTTCCTAGGAGATAGGTGGATTTGATGTCTGTGTAGTAAATTGGTTACCTATAAGGTGATCAAAGAAAATGATTTGATGGGTTTGATTCTTCCAAAGCGTGATCTTCACCAAGGGGATCCACTATCTCCATATTTATTTATCTTGTGTGTGGAAGGGCTTTCAACAACTATTAGTAAATATGCAAATCAAAGATCTATCTATCAAATCCAAGTGGATCAAGGGGCACCTTCTATTTCCCTTTTTTTTTTTTTTTGTAGATGACACATGACAGTCTTATTTTTTTTAGAGCTAACAGTGTGGAGACTTCATGTATTGCACATATTATCCACAAGTATGAAAGAGCCTCTGGCCAAGTAATTAATGTGGGAAAGTCAAAACTCTTATTTAGCAACAATGTTAATAATCAAGTCAAAGATGATGTGTACTCTTAACTAATCATTCATGAAAGGGATAGGAAGGAGACATATCTTGGGTTTCAGGCAATGGTAGGTTGAAACAAAAAATAGATTTTTAACTTCATCCAGGAAAATGTATGGAATAAAATTCAAAGATTGAACAAAAAAATTCCTTTCAAAAGCTGGCAAGGAAATTTTAATTAAGTTGGCTGCTGAGGCTATGCCAAACTAAGTAATAAATCTTTATCACCTCTTTTTTAAGTTGTGTCTGGATATTAAAAAGATAATGAATATTTATTAGTGGAACTCGAGGTCTAGAACCAGTAAAGGAATAAACTGGA
>JACGDI010005270.1:202184-256775 GCA_014898725.1 Jacaranda copaia | reverse complement strand
GATAGTTGTGATCTACTATGATCAAATGAAAAGAGTTGGAATATTTAGCTAATTGATGCTTTGTGTAATGAGAAAGATAAGGATCTTATCCTGAAAATTCTAATTATTTTGAGAGCGGCTGAAAATTATTGAGTTTGGGATAAAGATAAAAAGGGCAAATATACATTTAGAAATGCTTAAAACTAAAGTAGAAGAATTAAATCAATAGCCTATTGAGCCTGTTGTTTGGAAGAAACTCTGGAATATTTCGGTCCCAAGTAAGGTTAAAATTTTGATATGGAGAACTACTCAAAGTTGCCTCCCAACAATGGACCGATTCTTATTAAAAATGGTAGAGACTAACAGTTGTTGTCTAGTTTTGTAGTCTAGAGCTAGAAACCTCCTGTCATATCTTTGTCGAATGCCTCTTTGCAAGAAAATTGGATTAAATCAAAGATGGACTTTATTCAGGGTTCTTTGGAAAGTGGCTAAGCGTGATCTTCCAGTCAATAATGTAGGACTTGTATGAGAAAACTTTGATGTTTTGCTGAGGCATCGAAAACAACCACAACATTGTGGTCTCAAAGAATAAGGGTAGATTAGGGAAATGTGTCCTAGATTTTATTGTCTCTTACCTACAGCAATAGAGGAAACAAGAAATAAATCATATGCCACGGTTGACCGCCAAAATTGCACTACTCATTCATTGCAAAAATCGAAACAAGGTTGGATCAAGATCAATACCGACACAACAATTTGTCGAGAGAAAAATGCTTTAAGGTGGATTGTTAAATATCATGAAGGCAGCTTCATCTCTAGGGCCTACAAATCTTTTAGGGGAGTTTTAGAGTCTGCTATGGTAGAGTGCTTGGACATAAGAGAAATGCTTAATTGGTTGAAAAAAGTTGGAAACCAAAAGGCTATTATGGAATCGGATGAAAAAGAGACAGTCCAAGAAGTAAATAAACAAGATCCTCTCCCTTCGGAAATAGGTCTTGTTGTTGATGACTATATTTGGTTAAAAGAAGATATCAATCAAATTTGAATTTCATTTGTTAGGCGATCAACAAACTCACTAGCTCGTGCAATTGCAAAGGCTTCTATTTGCTTGATTGGTTGTGGTTTATGAGAAGAGAACACCACCTGCCCCACCCCACATCCCACCAACAAATTTCATTATATCTGATTTAATCAAAAATTCCTCTAATCTATGAAATATTTTTCTTTTCAAAAAAAGATATTATTTATACCCAATCACCCTAAGTAATTTACGGATATTGCTTATACTTAACTTTTAATCCCACACAAATTATGATTATTTTTCTAAATTATACATAACCGAGTAATATAAAAATATTTTAATTTGTAATAATCTATTTTACTTAAATATTCTTTTATTTGTCTATCTAAATTAATTAAGTTTGAAAATTGCACATCTAAATATCATTTTAAAAAAAATAATATCATGTTTAACATAAAAAATTCATGAATATTTTTATCATCATAAAATAATATCATCAATATGAACAAATAATAATTTAACGATATAGGCCGAATTAATATTCAATCATTTTTTATTGTGAAGAATATAAACAAATTAAGACTGATCACGAAAGAAGTATACATATATGTGAATTTAGGTCAAATAAAATATTCAAAACTAAATATGATCCTATAATGTTAAACAGAGATAAGAGAATGTTCTCTTCATAGTTGAAAATTTTATTAGAATCACTTGTTCTTTGACATATTTAGTTCCACATTAAAAAAAAAAAAAAAAAGGCAAACAAACAGTGAAAAGAAAATTGGCAAGTAAATTCAATATATAGTAAGTGTAATTGTAAAATAAATTCTCCCAGACATGTAATTATGTCTCTCTATTTGTTTATGCATTTAATAAGTACGGGCAGCTATATTACGCAAAAGCACTTAAACAACTAATGCTACCATCCAGTGTTGATTAAATTAAAAGAAATATACTCATCAAACTAAATACATAAATGAAATATAAATATATTTATTATGTTAAATTTTTAGAGTCAGTTAAGACTATTTCCCTATATTTTCATCAAATAACTTGTCTAACTTATGCATAAAAAGATGAAATTACCCTCAAAAGAACACTTTTAAAGAAATAAAATGACCTTAATAACTAGTATTTCTCATAACAATATAATATCTTTACTAAATTTTGTTTCTTCACAATCTTCCCTAACAGAAACTGGAGCATTTCTAATTGATTTTTTTGTATTTGAAAGTCTCACCTCACAAAAAAGAGATATTATCATTAAACAAAAATGCTAGTTTTTCTTACTAGTTCATAATAAAATAACCAATCAAAGTAAATTAATTTCAAGAGAAATACTTAATATAATTTATCAAGGTTGCTTTCATCTCTAACCGCATGTGTCAATTTTTAGTAGTCTACAGTAATCAATTAATTGTAAATAATCAAAGTCACGCAAATTGATATTAGAAAAACTATATTTAAATAAATTATGTCGCTCTCAATGAGATATGATAAGGGCAGAAGGCCTAGTGAGTCAACTCACAAATTTAACAAGTTAGACTCAAATGGATTTTAATTTGAGCTCAAAATTTTGACAAAGCCTGCCCAATCAAGTATAGCAGTATTCTACAACTATGAGCTTGTCTATTTTTCAATTTGATTAAACTTTTTTTTTATCATAATCCAATTCTATTTATAATAATAATAATAATAATATGTATCATCTATAATATAACAAACATGATAGTGATTAAAGATTATATTTTGATTTAATAAAATGTCATAAAAAAATATAAATACATTTTTATTTTATATGATAATGTTATAACAAAAATATATTAAGAAATCTTATATCAACAATTAAATTACTTACAATTCACTTCATTCTAGTATTATAATTAATTTTTTTGTCCAACTCAATACTTTTGAATGAAAATCAAGCTTATACATAAATTTACAAACTCAATGTGCTTGTGCTTGTGATATTCCAAAATGTAATTTGCACCGATACATTTAAGGTTGATTTGCCTTTCCTTTTGGACATGCATACACTATGTTGCCGATGCAGAGAAAGGAAATATTATTAAACAGCTTCGCTCATACAAAGGCTGAATCCCACCATTCCCTATATATACATCATGACAAACCATACAACAAAACAAGGATAATTACTGCATTTTAATACAGCAATCATAGCCACAGTTGTAGCAGCAACAGATGACTGATGATAAAATTGGTTGATACATCCCAGGACTTCCCAGCTAGTTCAGTATGTCACGAAGAACCGACGGTAATATAGCAAATGGCTTCTCCTTAGGACGGGCTGATCTCCAGGCGCACAGGTTGCAGAGTGCAGAGCCTGCCACTTTCCATGCAAACCCACATTTCTCAACACCTTGAGTACTCATAGCATAGTCGTATGTCACGTGATATATAGCAACAGCCTCATCATAGATCACTTCAGAATTTTTGCTACTTTCTTCCATATCGGGAGCTTCGTACAACAACTGCATTTGTACGTTTAACCTCCAGAGTTAACAAAAAATATATAGCTTGGTTGCTATTACTCTCTTGTCTTTCAACAACAAAATTAATTCGTTCTTTTTTACCTGCTTGTATTTTTCAATCACCTCATTTGCAGCGTCATTCCTTGATTCATCACCAGATTTCAAAGCTTGCGCCATTTCTTTGCAGTAATTTTCATATCTAGCTTTCCACATGCTGACATATATCTCAGGGATTGGAACATTAAAGCATGGTAATTTCCAGATTTCTGCACAAAGATGACAGAAAACAGTCAAAGTGAGCAAAGACAAATGATTTTTTTCCACTTGTTATATCTTACGAAAGTATCAAGCAAAACATAGTTACTCATAATAAAATTAGTCATGTGGATTGCCAGGGAGCAGAAGAAACAACTACTCATCATGGCAGTGATTCAAGGGAACGAATAGCAACCTTTTTTGGGCACAGCCTTATTTTTAAATGTCTGCACTTTATCATATATCTGACCCAATACAGAGGAGGAGTGATAGCTCGACTCAGGCCCCTTTTCCATGTGATGTGGATACATCTCTGCTCTCAACTCATTAGGAACTTCAACCTGTTTTGCCAGAATGGAACAATGACCAGAGAAAAATTATCAGTATATTTTAGGCTATGTATAAGAAGTATAGGTAAATTATAGATTAAACCCTGGTGGTCCACAAAACAATAGCTTACAGAGAAGAGCGGAAGGGCCATTATTCAAAAATTATGGCTCACACCAAACAATTAAAAGCATACAAAACTAACCTTTTTCCCACTTTTAGGTGCATCTAATGCTTCATAGTAGATGTCGGTCAACTCCATCATCTTTCTTTTCAAAGAATCCTTTTCAGTGGCACAATCATCACCTAACGTCAACAGCCGATCCATATATGTGAGCCAGCTATCTGCTGCTGTCGCCAAGTTGTAGCTGCCAGGAATGCAGCAAAAATAACTTAAGTTAGAACAAGTTCCTATAAAAAGACAACAACAACCATGGCAAGAGATAATAATAATAATAATAATAATAATAATAATATTATTATTATTATGCACCATGAATACTCTCTTGCTGAACAAGGAGACAGGATAGATTCACCCGAGAGAGAGAGAGTGAGGGAAAGGACACACTTTCACAGTTTTTTTGATTTAGTCGAGAAAATATCAACTAGTTAATGGCAAGGAGATGACTTCAACAGAAACAGAGATGTAAAGGAAACAAACTGGTTTCATATGTGCACAATTGTGCATCCTGTATGGTAGAATAGAGAATGATACTTTACTGATGTATTATAGAACCACCCTTATATCAGAAAGATATGAATAGGGTGGCAGTACAAGAATGTTATGGATACATATACGATTCATTAACCAACTTAAACTAAATAAAATAAGGCCAGATACTGAAAATATTTTAACAACCGCCTTCCTCATGCAGCTCATAATCAAATAGGGAAAACAACAAAATAAAGATGAAACCAATGTAATGATTAAAATGCAGAAGGTTTTTTATATATGAAAATAATAAGAGGCAAAATGGACAAAATATAGTCACGCAGTGCTATTCAGATTAGAAAGTAGAAGGCAGATATATTTTAAAACTGCAGTAGGAAATGATATACGCTCCAAGCAGAACAGCATACTGATCCTCCAATAGAAATGCAAAATTTTTCTAGAACCCACACTGAGCAGCTTTTTTATAGAACTTATTACCATACATACATCGTAAAAGATATTTCAATTCATGACCAAAACTGAATACCTTGGTCTCCTAACTTCTAGGAATACTTGAAAAAGTTCACATTCTAACTCCAAATCTGAAAACTCTTGGGGATTTCTCTTCTTTGAATCTGGTATTGAGTAGACAGGGTTCCATGGTTCATGTGCTTGAAAACATTTCAACAGCTGCGTTGCATGAGAAATATTCAAAATTTAAATAAGAAAAAATGCAAGAATCGAAAGAAATAGATCTGTATAACAATTTTCTCTTATTTCTGCAAACATTATCCCCCAATTAATATACAGCATTCAGAAAGAGTAGTGTGGGAGCAAACAGTAAGACACACGACAGTTATATTAACGAAATCTGAGAACTAAAGAAAATTAATCTACCGTCATTCAAAATATTACATTATGAGCTCTTCGAACTGGTTCAATTTCAACACTGATATTGGTGAATGCCCTAAATAGAGTCAAGTAAAAGAGGATCTCGGAATGAATAAGGACTAGATGAATGAGTTGAGTTGAACATACATGTTTAAAGATTTGTAAATCAAACAAGAGATGAATCTGTTTCCCCTCCATGCACTGCGCACAAATGTACTCAAGATGCCAAAGGACATGACTTCTTGCATTCCTCCTATTTCATTCTTTATTTTCTTTGTTCTTTTATTTTAAATATGCTGTGTGTATCTTCTCAATATAGTGGACAGTAAGCCACCTCTCACCTGTTAACTCTGATCTCTACATGCATTTATCCGACTCAGGACTTCAAATATCTGCTTGCTGGCTCAGTGCATATCTTCATTTAAACATGACAAATTTTTCTTCTATTGCTAAAGAGGCAGCAGTATTTTGCTAGTTTTGAAGTTCAAAATGAATATGTAGTTTGATTTTTTGAGGTGGGGAGAGGAGTTGAGGTTTCAGAATTGAAGAGATCAATCTACATTGATGGGTTCAAAAATAATTTAACTTTTTGTTTCAAATGATATTCAGTAATACAGATCAAATATATATAAAGTCGACCATTGCATGTGTAAACAAAGGGTGCATGTGTAAACAAAGGGAGAAGTGAATCTAGTCCAACTGTTTAGGGTAGTATTCATACAAATGGGTAAAATCATTAAACCACTTTATACATTTTATTTTGTGTTTCTCCTTTCTCCGCAATTCATTTTGTCAAAATATTTACACAAATATCTCTCCCATCCCAGGACTCTGTTAAAATATCTGCTGTGGCCATTTCTGTCTACTTCCTTGAATTCGGATTCCAAGCAACTACCAGAAGAATGAATTTATTAGAATTATTGTTTCTTAAAAAGACTTGGAGATGGGTTAGACCCCTTCCTCTGTTCCCCAACCAAAAGATAACAATGATACGTTCATGAGCATGGATGCATGCAGATGATCAGAACATGACCTAAGCCAGAAGCTGATAAAGAGAGGCATTTGTGCATCAGTAACAAGTTAGGAAGGCTGTGCAAGGTTTAAGGTTTGAGATTCAGTATTTGTCTGGCCCGCATTAAATGATGACCTATCGTGATCCCATAGAAAATGCCCTCAGAACAAATTAGCCAAGTGGTTTTAGTGTTGAAGGGCACAATAAGGTAGAGAGGGTTCATAGAAGTGTAACAGGTAACAAATGTGGGCAATGTAAATCAATTGGCTCAAACATCTCCATACAAAATTTGATATCAGCTAAATCTAACTAAAGATGTTTATTGCAAAGGGGAAATGAACCAGACCCAGTAACAGATGTCATATACTAGGAGATAGTCCTCTCTTAAAGACTAAAGTCAGAAAAACAAAAAAGGGTAAACCATGGGACACCTGGAATCACGCAGAGAAACCAAAGGTGGCACGGAGCTTATGCATTAGATCAAAATGGAGTTGATGGTTCTTTTATTGTTGGATGTACATTTTTAGTCTCTCGACATTTAGAGGAAGTAAGGATCGACCCCAGATCATCCCACTTGTTCAGAGTCAGGCTTTGCAACTTGATTATTTCCTTCAACCTAACACACAACCATAAATAATGGATGTAGTTTACCCTGAATTTCTATAGTGGATGAAATTTAAGGTGTGAAAACTATGGCATAAAAGCAAAGGAGGGAGAAAAACACTTAAAAGTCAATACTTATTTCAACAGCATGTGAACAAGCAGTTTCCACAACTAATCTGTCATTGACAGAAAAAATGCTACAGAAGCTAACCTCAGGGTTTCTAGAAACCCAGTACTTGTCTCCATCAAAATCACCAGTTGCCATTTCATAAGCCGCTGACCTCCACCCTTTGGTTGAAAAGAAAATACCATATTTGGCATTGCCAACAACCTCTTCCAATTCCTTCACATATACAGCCCGCATAATGTGAACATCTCCAAAATGCAATCCCGGGTTCCGGTACACTAATACCTTCCCAGAAATTTGACCATTATCACTGTGCATCCAACAAGAAGTCATCATCAAGACTTGATTTCATATGTAGAAGAGAAAGACTGGTCAAATCTTCTTGAAAAATATAGAAATCGTGGACAGCAAGGAAGTTTGAAATGTCAATAGGTTTAAGTGTTTGCAGTGGAAATTCAACCATACAAAATGATTCTTGTACATCATGCAGGAAACTCACGATGGTAGGTGCAACATTTGTTGATGCCCAGACTAAAGAATATAAGTATTTTTACTTTCTGAAAGAGTTCTCTGAAAATAAATAAAATTCCATGGTCAGGAGTGATTAGGATTGTTTATCTAGAAGCCTGCTAGTTTGCCTGATCGTTGCTATTTTTATGTCTACAAAATGTGAAATAAGTAACCTCCACCTGACCAAATTACAACCCCAAAATTTTGATTAAAAAGTATAACATGTAATGTCACATATGTAAAGTAGCATGCCTGGACCAAAGATTGAGAAGCAAGTGTTGATAGGGAAGACATACAGGATAATGCAGACTTCATCACTATTTAATACACCAGTAGGATCAGCAGTCCCCATCAGGTAAAAGCATTCACTGACTGGTATTTTTCCTTCTTTAAGTTTAGTTTTCTGGCCAATTTCCAGCTTGGACATACAAAGTTGGAGATACGGCTCATTAAGAGGTATCCCCGAAGAAATCATTCTTTGTGCCACAAAACCAAAATCTAGTCCATCATGGTTGGAAGCAACTGCAAGAAGAAATAAGTTTTTAAGAACAAATGAATTTACAGTTATGCTAAGAAAAAGAAGCAAGTGAAGCTGAAATCGGGTGGATCCAATGCTGTGGGTCAGAAAATTTCTAGGATCAAATTAAGGAAATATTAACTCATTTTAGAAAGTTAATGGTGAGGGCATGGTGATGGTGTTGACAATTGGAAGATGTACTAAAAAAGTTGCTCTGAAGAATACCTCTCAGGGCTGCACGCCTGTTGGAGTACATGTTTTGAGTCTCTTCCAAAGCATCCTTCAGCAAATTCAGAAAGAATTCTCGAGGAACCCCACCATAGCTCAAAAGAGCAATCAAATATTTTGAAAGGGAATTTCTGCCTGGCCTACGACTGAGATTAATCAAGAATTAGCAAATATGCCCAAAGGGAAATCCAACTTGAATTAATTGACAGGGCCCTGATGTTTGATCATATCATCAAATGTAAGTCTTGACCTCCAGATTTCAGTTGTCAGTCACAAGTGTCACTGAGAAACAAACTTATTGGCGATGTTAACTTAATCAGATCATTATAAATCAGTGATGAACAAGATGAAACAGAAAAGCATCCTGGTTAAACTATTAAATTCTATCCAAGATGATTGTCAGCTAGATAGAATTGCAAGACAAACTTAGATCCTGCCAAGTGAACAGATATTGTTGTATGCATGTCTTCAGCACAAGATCACAGAAGAGTATATAAGGAGCAGTATATGTTTCTAGACCTTTCTCAGATATGCAAATGCAGAACCTCTCACCATTGAAAGCTTGCATTTTGTTCAAGTAAAAGCATTCTATCCATGTGGTCAAATATGAAAAGGTGGTAACCACGAATAGTATTACTACAATCCTGCAATGTAACCCTTGAAACCCTTCAACTAATGCATCTTAAAACCCTGAGGCCAATAATATGCATGCAGCATTTCTTGAAAGA
This sequence comes from Jacaranda copaia, assembly GCA_014898725.1. Taxonomy (NCBI): domain Eukaryota; kingdom Viridiplantae; phylum Streptophyta; class Magnoliopsida; order Lamiales; family Bignoniaceae; genus Jacaranda; species Jacaranda copaia. Next base: position 247,430 of record JACGDI010005270.1, on the reverse strand, counting down.
GGACTTGGGTTGGGACAAGAATGAAAATTATGAAAGCAGCTAGGCTTCTCCAATTGCGCTGGAAATGCAATTGAAATTGTAACACAGGTATCCCTTAAGAAAGGGAACTCCTCAACTCAGAGAGTTTGTCTACAATGAGAGCAACACGTTTTGGCTTCACCAAAAGTATACTAATGGATTTAATGTTGACTATACTTTACACCAAATCCATGAAGTTTTAAAAAGTAATTTTTAACCTCTAAAAATGTCATGAAGGAAATGGAAAGTATTCATATGCTACAGGCATAGAATGTTGGACTAGGGTGGAAACAGTACAAGAAATAAGGTGAAGAGCTATGATGCAAGAATATGGATCCACGAGCATGGATATGAGATGATATGTATGCATGATATGGCAATTTTCGAAACATTTAGGGTAAGCTACAGGTGGGATACGCATATACATATAGAATAAGAGTTTCTATCCCATTTGAAGATATTTACTTGAATCAGATAATGCGACTGAGGGAGGTCTCAGATTTTGAAAAATAGAGAGTTCAAAAAGATAGTCCAGAAGCCTAAACAATTTTCAGGTTTTTATTTTATACTTTTAATTTGATCTCAAGTCCTTATAAAATCTAAGAAGTGCAATTCATCCAAAACATTTCAGATACTCCTACTTCCAGAGTCCCATGACTCCCATCCAAGTCCATATTCTCTTTATTTTTTCTTTTCAATTTCTGGATGCTCCATGTTCATATCCAAGCCATATTTTGTACTCAGGACTCATGATTTCATGACCAGATAATTTACACGAAGTATAAAACAAAATGCAAATATGAACCTCTTAGATTTAGAATGTGAGTGGAAGAGGAACTGAAATTTTAAATCATTATACCACAATTCATTTCATAACATCTCAATCGCACATTTCAAATGAATCTGATTAAACTTAGCGACAACATAAAAATACCTTTTTGTTTTGAATTTTACGGTACAGGATGAGAAGATGATGGTTCAAGGAAAAAAATGATGCACACAAAAACACATGCATCGGCATGGATGTCAGTCAAACAAAATAAAAAGACTGCAGTGTTACGCTAAAGCTATGCAACTTAAAATATGGTTGTGCTAGAAGCTGCCATTCTCATGCAGTATCTATACATGCAAGGGAAAAAATGCAAGCATATTGGAGAAAAATGAGTTCTCATGGAATATACCTAATGTCGACAATCTCCAGTGAGTTAAAAGTTTCTCCCATTGGCAGTGTCTGGTCTCTTTCAACCTTAATCATGGAAGGTCTAATCTGAATCGTTCCCGGTTCAAGCTACACAGCCGGATAAAGAATCTAATGAATCACCAACGCAAGCAACAAAAAACTAAAGCTGTCACCAGCAATAAGTCACCTTTATAATGAAACAATAGGAGGATCACCCTAAAATATTTTATATAATTATCATAGTGAGTAAAGAGACAGCAGAATAACAAAAACAGAGGCTGGTACATGGATAAGCTGGTACTCTAAACACTGGTAAATAAAATTTTCTTTTGTAGTTAAAGATTTTCTTTGTTAGGCTAATAAAATTGAATTCATAAATGATGTAGAACATCAACTATGACAAAATGATTCTTGAATATTATTTTTAAGAGAAGGTTATAAGATATTTGTGACTGTACATTTCTTGAAAGAAAAATTTTATTAATGCTGGCAACACCAAACAAGAGAAGAAAAATGAAAACTGATTTTTGCCTCTTAAGTATTATACCGAGCCTCCTTGGGGGTGACAAAAGTATGTCATCCAACATACTTTTTTAACCAGAGGAGAAATATATATATATATATATATAGAGAGAGAGAGAGAGAAAGATAGATACGTAGAAAGGAATAAGAAGCGAGAGCCTGTTGCATGGGAAAATTGCCTTCAAACTAATAGTTGCAATTTGACATTGGGTTGTGAACAACTTATACAAAAAGAGTATCCAATAATGCACATGGATTCTTTAGCCACTTATAAGGTGCTTATTTTTTTAATTTGTGAGTTCATGTAGAAGGCATAAATGATAGATCGTTGGTGCTTTTACTACTCTATAGCAAGTTAAGCCCTGCATTGCTTGATATATGCATGGTAAAAACCTAGGCCGTCACACAAATGTTTCCTGTTGTTTTCAACATATCAGGATACATATCAATTAGGAGGCAAAAGGAAAAAAGAAAGATCTAATGGAAAAGAGAAATGCTTAAACTGATTGAGGGGCTATTCATGCACAATGAAATAAACATTCTGAAATAATGGCAATAAGATTATACTAATTTCCACTTCTATTTTTTTCTCGTGCTGCAGTCTCCAAAGTCCATCTTGATCAATGGTCCCCATTAGCATTAGTGCTATAATTAGCAGCCACTTTTTTTCGAAGGTGAGGTGCTCACGTGTTACCAAGGATTCCACAGTAGCAATATTTAGCTATACATTAGGAGCACAGAAGTTCACTCCCTTAACAAGTCTATCTTGCTTCAGGCCCATCTTGTTTGGTCTTCTGGAACTAAACTCTTAGATGCAGCTCCGCCTAGAGCGGAAGATGTTGAATTTGAACCTTAGCTATTCATTTGCACCTAAGACCAAGATTCTAAACCTTGTCTTTCCCACTTTCCTTCTCAAGAAATTACTTATAGTTAGTAGCAACACTGATACCTTATAACTACCTATTACCAAAGCCTAAACCAGGGAGCCAAAGCTAGTAACAGCTTTTATAAATGAAAATTCCAACTCCAAGTCAAATCCAGGAAACAGAAGCCTCAATTCAGGATGTTGGCAGCTTACGAACTACCTGTTCCTTCCATAAAAATGGGATCACAACCAAGCACATGACATTACATCACATGAAAGACATTAATTGGCTAAGTCTATCCTTTACTAGTGTTGGAACTTAGCTCAATCAAGCACTCCTTAGATTAGAGGTATTGATTCATGGTTGAATTTGCTAAAAAGAAGGGTTGGTTATAAGAGATAGGTGCTCCGGTAGCAGATTCAATGATAAGTATTCTTTGCCATCTCTTATTGGATTGACTTGAGTGGAGCCTAACTCAATCCAAAAAGTAAATCTATAAGAGTCCTCGTTGATGGAATGCTTATTGCACAACACCAGATAATAGCATGTACGATTATATTGATTTTCAGGAATGAGAGAAGAGTTGAGTGGTTTATGCACCCATGTTAACAGTTCACTTAACAGAAGGTTAAGGCAAACCAAGGCCCAAGTGATAGCCGAATCTGCAATAGCAAGGTCATGATAACAAGGAGATGTGTTTCAGGAAGCTGAATTCCACCAAACCAGTTATACATCTGTTATCTGTAATTGATTCATTTGATTGTGGATTAGCTCATGCAAGATGTATTTTATTGTAACTAATGCATTAAAGTCATAATCTTGACATAGAAATTTTTTTTGATAAAGTATTAATATACCTTTCGATTAACAAGAAGAGTCCCCTTAACAGCATAGCCCTCAAAGAACAGACGACATTGCATCAGTAAAGGCTGATGAGTGGAACCAAAAAGAAGATGCCTTAGCTAAGAACTTAGTTAAAAATTCAACACAGTAAAATAGAGGAAAACAATTGAACAATAATGACTTAAACAATTACCAGCTCCTTATTCCTGGCTTCTGCTCCTCTTTTTTGAGAGGCCATGTCCTCAAAATCAACAGACCGATCAAATTTCTAAGGACAGAAAACAAAGCTAAAGTATAAAACAAACAAAAAAAACAGAAGAAAAACCCTCACATAGAGCAATATTACTAGAATTTTAAGAACAAATCAGCAAAATGTGCATTTTTATACAAGCCAAGTTCCCAATTATGACCCAAAGCTAGAGCTTACAAGGCCGAAGAAGTTACACAGCATACATCCAGAAACCTATGACATAAGTAAGCCGAACAAGTTTATATTTCCTCTAATCAAAGTTTAACTATATTGTTATGACCTTTAGATTTTTCTGTAAAGTTGGAAAACCCTACAAATTTCTACTATTCTGTACAGAAAGAATAGTGCATCAATTCCAAACAAGTTTCTTCATCATTGAACGTCATACAAAATATCTACATCCAATTCTTATGAACATTTACCACTTCCAGAAACAGAGGATCCAAGGCCAGCAAACACTCTACATATTGTAAGTGGCACCTGAGGAGAGAAAACCTCCCTGCATAATTACAACCTTTGTACTCTTCCAGATTCAGTCATATAAAAAAAAAAGAAACTGAAACCAAATAGTACTCAGGGGTGAAAAAAGCACATCAATCTTTAAGATGGGAGTCAGTGAAAGTGCCAAAAGAGGCCAGAAACTCAGGAGGTCAGTATGTCCTATTGGGGATGTCATGCTATTCAGAAACACAAAGATCTTTTCCAACATTGTTTAATGCATATTCTAAACTTATCATGCAACTGTTCTCAAAACATACCATTCAACTTACGGAATGAAGCATCAAGACACCCTAGATTTTATTAAACGTCAAATGGTGTAGCATAATAAAGAACTGGAAACTAATCAAAAACTTCTTTACTAACTTAAATCTTGCTTTGACCAAGTATAGGTGTTTAGGTTTGACATTAGAAGTAGCATTTTGTCTAGACTCTAAGTTCTCTCCAACAATGTCTTCTGATAAGTTATACAAAGTAAAAGCTAGGACTTCCATCTAAAATAAATAAAAGACAAAAGGTAAGGTATCTTTAGGACACCCCTTGAGCCATGTGGCAAGGCACGACTTTTTAACCATCAAAGTTAATTTGTTCAATGCCAATGGGACATCCCAGTCTAAGCATAGCCTTATGCCATTTTGATACTTATTAGGATCCACAGCACATTTGACACAAAATAGAGCGACTAACGAAATGCATCAAACCATGAACTTTGTACTAAGGCACTAAAACAGACAAATTTTGTGGTCGTCCAGGTCCCATAGTTAAGTAGCATCCTTTATTGGTCTCAATGAGGATTCTACTCTTCAATATAATGGACTGAAGAGAGAGAGGTGAGCGACAGACCAGACGGAGAAGGATAAAGGAAGTGGCTTCAGAATATATTGTTTGAGGTAGCCTTCATATTTTTATGAACTTATTACGAAGTTCCACTCATCACAAATAAAAGATAGCCTGAAAGTTAGACATAACTATTTCATTTTCTCTTAATGTGACTAAGAAACTAGCACAAGGTATTCTTATTGAAAGAAAATCAAATTTCTGACCTCAAAACTATTATCTGTGATATACTTTGCTGCAGAAAAATCTTTTGGGCACTTCATTGCCAAGTCTTCAGAGATATAACCTGTGCCATCCGTGTGTAAAATAGGCTTCCCAGCTTCATCGTGAACAATAAAGCCATTCTCATCCTAAAAGTATGGAACAAGGCAGAAAAGACACTATAGTGAAACTCCTGAATAAAAAAAGAAAACTTTACTGCCAACAGAAAATGAAGATGAGAAAACTGAAATGAAAGGCAGTATATTATACTTGGAAAGGGATATCTTTAATTTTTTCAATAATAACAGCAGCAAAATCGACTTCGAGCTTTATTGTCTTTGAAAGGATAAGGGAAAATCTGAGTGCATCAAAATGATTAAAAAGTCAGATTTGCACAAAAGAATCTTCAATGGCTATTAATATTAAAGGGTAAAGCTACATTAATACCAACCTGGCCATGTATTTTTCTATGGTCAAGAGGGTGTGTATATGCATGAACATGCGCCTTGCTAGGCTGACTGTTTTTCCGGACAATTTATATTTTTCATCATAAGGGGCAACAGAATCAATACAGACAAAGTAGCACTTAACAGAAGAGTAAGTAGCCCTATCCCCCTTGTCCATTTGGCTTCTCTTCAACTTTTTACGCTCATCTTTGAACACTGTAACGACAGCCACAGTGGAGACCACAGTAATTAAATTTACTTAAAAATTTAAGAATTAGTTCGCAAGCTGTTACCCAGTTTCTGATAATAGAGAACTTCTAAAAGATAACAAAAGACTAGAGGTCCCTAGGCATGCAGAACAAAAGGATCAAGGTTGTCTCGTCAAAGAAGTCTATAACTAAGGTCACCAATAAAATCCAAAATTTTTACATCACAAATGCAAATAAGAAATTGAAAAGAGAGGACTCTTCCTTCTATCATGTAGATATCCTTAAATGAGAAAAGAACAACCCTAGGTAGAGAAGAAGATTCTTCCTTCCATCATGTAGATATCCTTAAATAAGAAAAGAACAACCCTGGGTAGAGAAAGACATTCTACATTCTCCCAATAACTCAATAAGATAACAAAAAGAAATCATCAACTCGAGAAAGAGACATTCATTTTAAAAATCAACAGTTTTTCTAAACTTGCAAACAACTTTTGGAATTAGCTAAAATGGATAGTCCATGAAGCCTCTACAATCAAGACAATGAAGATGATGCAATTTGACATACTTTATCCAATTTACTTCATTTCATGCCAACGTTGGCAGTCTAGGAGAGGGTTGAATTTTTTGAACTAGTTGAAATCTGATGGCGGATATGTCTGTTTCGCTCATGATCAACACCCTAATTCATAGCCATGTTTAACACAATAGTCATTAACCAAATGTCAAGTACGTTCATGGCTTTGAAAGAGTCAAGATAAAATTGCATGCTCTAGAACATGATATAAATGTGTCTTCAGAAATCACAAGACCAATGCTACAAGAAACAAATGGAAAAAAAATGTGGTAAATATATTTATTCAAGTCAATGAGTTTTTCTATTCTTTAGGAAATTAGATTAACTTTTTTTGGCAAAATTGTTCTTTTTAAAATCAAATTCTCAAAAAATTATTCAGTAGCTTTCCAAAAATAAATTTTTTAATTGCATGTGCTTATGCACCCACTCTTTTGTATGCAGATATTCAAATTAAATTTTAGTGTTTCTTATTAGGCAGCACATGTGATGTGCCATGAGGATGTTACATTCATACACAATTTCTAATTTTTCTAGCTACCAACAACCTTCATCGTCAGTAGAGATGATTGAGAAATAACACAAAGCAGATGTCACCTTTATATTGATGATCACTGTAAGTTTTGTTGCATAGCAGAGAAAATCAGTTGAAATAGATTCTTCTCAACCATATACTAGAACAAACATTTAAGGAGTCTTACAACATAATGAAAAAGGTAACACTCTTCCAGACACCTCTAAAATTATCTACGAGTTCTATGGAATGAAAAACCAATTAGTAATGCTTCCTCAGGAAGCCCGGACCTGGAGAAAGTAAATCAGAAAGAGAAAAGGGGGGGAGGGGGGGGGGGAATTGAACAAAAAGGAGTCATCCAAAGCATGAGATTCCAACTTGACCAGATCAAGTGAACAAAGAAATTGTTTCCAGCTTATGAGAGTTTGCCGAAGGACCTATGAGTAGTTCACTAAAGCTGACAGATTAATTCATCAAACTTATGTTGATCATATAAACTTTGAGCTGCACATTGCATCACAACCCCACAAACATTTAGCATACATGCAGTATCAGTGGGTAAATAAATGAAATCATGAAGGAATGAGTGAAAATGTTATACTTCAAGAAAGGTGCCAATTTTCACAGAAAGTATAAAAAAAGTAGAAAAGTTGCTAAACTCTGCCAAAATAGCTGAAAAGGCAGAATAAAATGAAAATAGCAGCTTGGAAATTCAGTTGATAAATTAACGAGTATGAATTCAATGTGAGGAAGCATTTAAAATGTTTACGTTGACAAAAGCTAGGAATTAGGCAACTTTTAGTTTTTAGGTTTCTTGAGGTAATTCAAGTAGAAAAAAGCAGAAGCAGTTGTTTAAGAACTATTCATTTCCGCTTAACTTCAGGACCAAATTCCTACTAAAACAAATTGTAACACAACAAAGTACAACTGCCCATTAGATTGGCAGGAGCCATCTCTTAAACTGTAGAAACCATCCACAAAATCCTGAAATCTGACACATTCATCATGTACCTGTCTAGCCTTAGTCAAGACATAAAGAGCTAAAGTAGGAGAGATTATCAAACACCAAGTTCCTATTGCTCTCAGAGTCTTGAGAATCACATTAATAAATTATTTCAATTGCAGCATGTGGTGAAAGAGTAATAAAGTAACTAGAACTAATTCGGAAAGAAAGGGGAAAGAGGTAATATGATTTTTATATAAGAGTATGGGCCTGACTTGGACTGATTTTCCATATTCCAATTAGAAGTTTTTAGACATTAGAGACATAAGGAAACATAAGTATATGAATATGTAGAGTCAAAGAAGATAAATAGAATAATCACCAAAAAATCGATAGCGCCTCAGACCAACAAGAATTCCTTCTTCAGCAATATTCCCCATTCCATAGGTGTCATCCTCTAAAAACTTAACTATCAACACGTTATCATCCCCTAACGACCTTTGAAGGTGAGTTCTCGTACTATTCAGATGAGGACCCTGTATTATCCAAAATATATTTTGAGGACAATGAGAACAATAATACTAATGAATTAAAATAACAAGAAAATTTTCAAGCGCTGTAGAAATAACCAGATGCAAATTCATTTGCTCTGAAATAAAAATAATATATGAAGTGGAACGCATCCACTAGGAAAAAATACTGGAAAATTACAACTTGTAATACTTCAGGTTGATTAAAATGGAGTTGGCATAGTTTTGACTCATTTTCTCAAGCATTAAAAAGGAAATAGCCAATGCATAAAGTACATGAAGGTTGGGACTGACCTTGAAAAAATAACTTCCATCTTGACAAACAAGGCAGTAGTATAGATAGGTTTTTCCGGAGTCCCAATCAAGATACTGAAAGAAGAAAGCACAAAAATGTCATGAAAACTGGAACTTGGATCCTAAAGAAGACATAATGCAAATGTAGGCTCACTAAATGAACTTATCACACAATACACATGGCACATTTATAACACTGATTATTGATAGACTCATTCTTATAAAAATAAATTAATTAAAAAGAGAAAAGGAAGACTGATCATCAAAGGCATACAATTGATTCAGCATTGTTTCCATTTTAGGAATAGAACATACTCCTTCAGTCCACAAACAAGTCCATCACATAAATACTGCTATCCCTTTCAAGATGTTGATATACAGTATATCTCTTTTCTGAAATAGTAGTCATTTTGGAAGCTACTGTTGACTACTTCCCTGAAATACTATAATCTTCCAACTTTCTCCCAGGATTTCCGTACCTCAGAAGGTGGAACATTCAAATGATGACATAAAAACTGTATCTGTGGGGCTCAACAAAGAATGCGTTTGTAACACTCTGAAATGGAAAGAGCATTTATTAAGAGATATAACTTACCTGGCTGCGATCCGATTCATCACAGAACCTTTTCCCATATATATCCCAAATTTTGGTCTCAAAAACTTTCATAGGAAGATCTTTCATATTGTAGATTTCACTTGCACCATCTGGGGTTACCACAGCTTCCAACTTTTGCCTATGAAGTGAATTGGTTGTAGTTTCATTTCAGACCAATTCACACCAAACAACATAAGAGAACCACAAGTAAGACTAACCTCCCAATGTAGCTTAGAACCAGAAATAATTTCCTGTATTCGAGTTTGCTCAGGATCTCCAACTGCTGACTCTTCGTCGTGGACTTTGCCGTCTTTCTCTGTTCACCAGCAGGTGATGATTGAAGTGTGATGCTAGGGCTCCACTTTTCTTGAGTTTCATCTTCAAAAGATAGCTGGCAACTGATATTTTGACAGCCTGTCCTACGCAAATTTGAAGCAGTAGAATTCACCGAAAAACTTGATAGTGGGGATTGCAAACTTTCACCATCTGAGCACGTCCATATAAGCCATGCAACAAAGGATTTCAGAAAAGAAAGAAACAACAGTAACAGAGAACAGTAACAGTTAAGCAGTTCGTATTTTACAACAACAACAAGAACAACAAGAAACCTGCAATTATAATCAAAAAAATATTGGGCCACCAATCAAAAAAACAGAAATTTGTGTTAATAGAGAAATGGGAAACCTCAATATGACATTCTTAAGGGTAACAACAACATTTTCTGTCCACAAGGTCCAAGATATCATTGTTCAACCTTTTCAGCTTTTGTTTATTCAAAGGAAAAAAAGATTTTCATAGAAAAATGCTCAGGTCCAAGAGAAAGCGGGATTTCTGCTTCTTTTCCAGTGGGTTTTTTATTTCAATATGTAACCCAATATTTTTCAATAGACAGCATATTAATTATTAAGCTTTATAACTCATAACTATATGACTAGGTAGACCACTAGTAAGACTGGTTCATTTGCTCATAAACCATTTAGATTATAATATAAAAAAATGAAAAAGAAAAAGTAACTTTCTCATAAGTGCATTACATAAAACCAAGTAAAGAAAATAAACTGCAACTTTTCCCCAAGAACATCCAAAACAGAATTGCAAATATAGACCCACAAGTTAGGGAACTGCGAATTGATACCAATGGCTACAAAACGCTACAACTCTTCCCTGTGGAAAATTTAGGACTTCCACCAACTTTCGGGCGCTAAATTGGGATCGAGTGGAATGTGTCCATTAAACCCACAGGCAAAGTTGACGGCCAAGGTTGTGTAAATAGGACCACTTCCATCCAAGAAAAACTCCCGTTCATAAGATTCTACCCAGTAGCCGAGTACAGTTGTAATTCTGAACCTTAGATTACGTGTCAGCATTTTATATTACGATAACATCGTGAAACATCAAACAAAGCTTGGACTAGTATCCCAGTGTAGAGTAGAAAACTATTACTTCCAACTCTACTACAATATCTAAAAGCCAAAAATGTGCTTCTTATACCCAACAAGACTCATCTACACAGCCTCAAAACAAAAACCAAAAAAAATAATAATAATAACAACAATAATAATAACAATATACAGCAAAGTGGGTAGAAAAAGAAAAGTAAAGAAGAGAAGAAAAATGTTAATAAATTTACATACTCGATGTGTGAGGAGATAAGGAAGGTGACCAGAGTCCTTGAGACTGTGGGGAGGCCTGTGGAGAATAAGCGCTTAACACAGTGGCAGCCTCAATTGGATGGTCTTTCTTGACCAGAAAAGACACGTAGCCGCTGAAGCTTCTTATGGCTTTTTCAGAGGATAAAATGTCTGCGAGCACCTGTAAAGAAGCCTGCTCCCCAATTTCTGCTAGCATCTTTCTGGCATACTGTTTTAGAGGTGGCTGGTCTTTTTCCAGACAAATTGTTCGAATTGCCATCTCCACTGATTCTGGGAGATGAACGTCTTTGTAAGGAGAAACATCCATCTTTTACTATATTTATTGTCTTGTTTTGAAGTTTGAACTGGGTTTTTCCTGGTTCTAAAGCTCTTTCTTGAGGATTGAGTTCGCCGAAATACAGAGTGGAAGGAGGGAGAGACAGTGTTATCTGAGAAAACGAGAGCAAAGGAGCTAGCAGACAAGCTTATTGAAGTGACATCAGGCCAAGTGGGTTTACCTCATATGGAGTTTCCAACTTTCCCGCTTCTCTGTTTGTATAAGGAAATTGCTACCGTTTGTCTGTTTCCCCCACTGCGTGCACTATTCCTTTGATTGTGGGCTTGTTTAGAATTAATATGGAATTTTAAAGGTAGTGTGGAATTTTGATTTGCGAAATGCCTTTTATATTCTTAAAAAAATTATTTTAGTATAAAATCTTTCAAAAATCTCAGGGATCGTTTGTTTGAAAAGTTAGAAGGGCCTGTAGGGTGGTTTTCATTCTCATTTTCAATTTTTATTATTTTTAAAATTTAAAAAGTTAGTTAATAAAAATGAGTCAAAATGAGTTTGTATTAAGATAAGTTATTAAAAAAATAATAATTATATTGGATTTAGTAGATGTGGCACTTTAAAAAAATTATGATTGTATCAAGTGTATTTGATTTTTAATCAATTATTATTATAAAAAAATATTTTATACATATATTATGTATCCATGAAATTAAATATAAATTAAAATAAAGAATATAAATCGAGATTGTGGGTGGAGAGAGAAGATGATGATGATGATGATGATGATGATAGAAGATAGATGTCATTGAGAAATGTATTTTAAAAATAAAAATATATTGAATGAAAATATTTAAAAAATGATATATTTTTATTTTTAAATAATATAAAATGTGAAAGTAGATATTGAGAATGAAAATGAAGGAGGCATAAAATATTTACGACGGTAACAAAAAGTGTCGTCTTCACACATGCTCGGTGTATGTATGATTAAAACAAAGTGTTGTAAATCTTACAATTCAAGCGTGTCCTTTTTTTTGGTATTTTAAGGGATTTAGTTCATTTCAATATTTTGGGGCAAGGGAAGTGCACTCGCCTCCTACTTTTGTTTAACTTGAATTGTTAGAGACGTGTAGTCTTTTTTCCATATATAAATGTGGTCGGCACTTGAATTTATCATTTCGAAATTGCACCATTATGATATTTTTATACATTAACTAAACGCCATCGTATTAAAGTTTTACTTATTACACAAATAACAATGAATATTTAGGTAATGTGTTGATATGAATTGTATGTTTTAAATTATATGTTTGTCTATATTTTAGGAATAATTAAAAAATTATTTTGAGGAGTTTTGATATGTTTGCATATATTTTTACTGTAGCAATCAAATCAATATTTTTCTATTGAGTTTTTTAGTAGTGAAAATGAAATTGAATAATTTTTTATTGTAATAATAGTAATAATAATAATAATAATAAAATATATAATATATATACATGATGATTAGATATGATTTTTTAAATTTTAAAAATAATGATAAAATATTATGATTGTATATATATGTATATGAGGTTTTTTGTAATAAATCAATTGATTTGAAGGGATATTTTAGAAATTAGGATTGATTGTTTTCATAAAAAAAATTGACCCTTATATTTTTGGTTACATTTTGCCAAGATGAAAATGAACGAAACATAGCCTTAGCAGTCTTACAGTGCTAATATAATAAAATGCAGATACATTACGAGAACTTTTAGAGCGCTAATCTTACAGGGATTGAAAAAGAAGAGATCCACTTGTCTAATCTGCCGATACACTTTTAAAAATCAGAAACTTTTGACTTATGAGGCGGTATATTTTACATAGGATAATTTACTTATCATTATGCACACACTTTTGGAATATATGGCTCCAAGGACCATGACACTGGTCATTGGTCAATTATCTTTTTTGAATAATTGTGTGATTTGTATTAAAATATAAACTAAAGTAAAAATAATTCACATAATTATAATTTTATAAAACAATAATTAAGAAAGTGATAAATCAAACCACAAAAAAGAGTGAAGAAAATGAGCTGGATCAATGGAAAGTCACAACATTTATCGCTGTCCTAAAGTCATGATTGTCTCTCTTCATGCGGATATTAGTGGCTAATCATGACTCCAAGATAAAACTCAAAGCTTATAGCGGTATCTTATCCCATGTGTACGACCAAAAGGAGACACTCAAAGCTCTTATTCCATGTGTACGACCAGGAGGAGACTAAAAATCGTCCATAGTTATGTTGCCAAAATACAAAGTCTTGTGGGAAAATGTATAAACTTACAAAATTCTCACGTATCCAAATGACTAATAGATGGCCCATTTATATATTAAAATAATTTGACCATTAAAAGACATAATGACCAAAAATAAAATATCATAAAATTGATCATAAACTCAACAATAATTGGCCATATAATGAGGTAAATTAAGATGGTCAAATTATAATAAATACATATAAATCATGACATAATGAAAATAATAAAGAGGCCATAAAATTCAATAACTATTGGAAATTAAAATTGAATAATTAAGAAATTTTAAAGCTTAATTTCCAACAACATTCACAATGCTTTCTAAAATATTTTAATTAAACCACAAAATATATTAATTTTAGAATTTTTTTTCTTTTTCTCATTTTGTAGTATCTATCAATATTATAAAAATATTAAAATTACAAAGAATCTTATTATTAAAAATAACATACTTTTTCAAACCGCCACCGCTGTGCAGATGCATTTTCCTGACAAAAAGTACCACTATTGAGCACTATTTGGAATCTACTGAGGACTAACAGCTGTGTATCCAACAATGAAGATGCCCAACTCAGCATTAGCCATCACGAGTAGACTCACCCGAGATTTAGTGGAATCCAACGAAGGAAAAGACACCGCTACATATTCAATTGGTCCGGACGTGACTTAAAGCTGAAGTTGCCCAATGGGTTAAGAAATGTAAATATGTAATACCAGTCATAAAAACAAGTACGAAGCGGTGGCCTGCTCTCGACTCTTTTAGCACTTCTCTTCCCGCACAGTCATGCCCTCACTTCACCAAGGATTTTGTGGAGGGACTAGAGCCTCTTTAGTTTTGGCTCTTATTCTACGTTTTCTAAAAATATTTTTTAATCTTTAAAAAAAATTAAAATGAAGACATATTTTTAAATACTCAAAATTTATCTCTAAATTCACCCAAAAAATCTTACACCATAAAAACCATACTTATTCCCACATTTTCTTACTTTACTTATCACATTATCATTCACTTATCACTCTCTCACTTCACTCATCTATATATATATATATACATATATGAAAATATTCAAATTTTACTAATTAAATTTTTTTAAAACTTATGTTTACAAATTTGATTAAACTAATTATTGAAAAATAAATTAAATTAATTAAATAATTTTATGGTGTTACAAATAATTCATTTATTGAATAATATACTAAATTAGTTAAACATACTTATTAATTAAATAATGTATTAGTTATACTTAATATTTAAAGTATTAATGAAATATTGCATTTATTCATTTAATAAATAACTTAAGATGTTTTAATTTGATAAACAAATAAATTAATCTTCTTCAAAAAATATTCTTCATTAAATATTAATCTTCATATTAATTTAAAATTATAATTAAAAAATTGATTATAGAGTGATATTTACTTAATAATCTATTAAGTTTAATAAATTAATATTGTTATGCTTAAAGTAATTGTTGAGAGAATTAATTAAATTTAAATAAAATTATTTGATTATTGCTAAGTAATTTATTTACTAAATAATGTATTAATGAAATAATGAGTTAAAGTAATTAAATAACTTATTAAATTAATTTACTTAAATAACTTGTTGTTTATATATTAATTATGTTTCATATTTTATGTGTAATTAAATATTATGTTTATTTTTTTTATTTATTAAATAATTTAAGATGATGTAATTTCATATATAATATAATATTATTTATTTTTTTTAATTTGATTAACTGCTATTAATTTTTATATATAAGTTAGTAAAAAGTTGTTTTATTTGAAAAAATAATTAAGTTTTATTTATACATAAATCATATGTAATAAATAGTTAAATAATTATATTTTAATTAATAAATAATAATTAGTTCATAATTAATGTATAGTAATTAATTTTTTTGTATAAGTCATACTAACAATTATGATATGCGTTGATTTTTTTATAATTAAGATTATTAATATATATTTTATTTCAAATAATAAATCATTTACTAATATTAAATTTATTAAAAATATAAATTTCAAAATAAATAACCAATTAAATTAAGTATACTCATTTTCAATCATTAAAATATATACACACACATCATTCAAATATAAATATACATACATATAATACATAAAAAAAATCACTTTCATTCTATAAACTTAATAAAAAAACAATTGATTTGACATTTATAATAAAGTTTATCCCTCTCCAAAATATAAAGAAACAAACAACTCATTCTCAAATTATTTTTCATATTTTTTCAAAACAAAATAAAATATTTGGTACGTTCTCCAAATTTTCTTTCAAAAACCTATTCCCCCAAAATTTTTTCTAGAAAATAATCAAAACATAGAAGAACATGCTCTTTATTTTGAAAGCCATTTTCAATTTATATATTTTTAAAAATTAAAAAAGTAATTTTGATTTTAAAATAAAAAAAATTTGTTTGGATGTTTTGTTAGAAAATAATAATTAGAGTAAGTATATGGTTGAAAAGTTAGTTGATTTCTATATTTTTTTATATTTAAAAAGATTTTATTTTTTTAAAAATATATGTATTTTATTAATTTTAAAATAATAGCAAATACTTTATGTCAAATTAAATCTAATTTTGATTGATGTGATAGTATGATGATATAGTAGGTTTAAAAAGAATTTGAAAATAAAAAAAAGAATATTTTAAATGAAAATAGATAGAAGTTGATGATTTTAATTTTCAAATAGTAATAAAACTAAAAATGACTTTGAAAATGAAAACAAACGCCCCCATACAGCCCGCTTGGTTTTATTTCCAAAGACTATTTTCATTTTCAACCATTTTAAAAGTTGGAAAGTTAGTTATGAAATGAAAAAAGAAATTAGAATGTATTTGGATGAAATATTAAAAAGTAATAATTATATATATTTGGAAATGAAAATTGTTTGGTTGTAATTACATTTTCACGTAAAAAGTCGTGATTTCCAAAATGTGTATGATGGAGGATGAGTTGTGATTATAATATAATAATAAAATATTATTGTATTTATATTTTATTTCTTTTCCATTTATACAATATTTGAATTACAATTAAGAAAATTGTATCACACACAAATTGTGATCCTGATTACATATTTATCATTTCCAAGGGGGGTTAATTGAATTTATTATTTAGCAAAACTAGTGGTATAAAAAGAAATCAGTCGGAAGCATTTGTACACAAAAACAGCAGGAAAATTTTCTGTATCTGGATGATACCCAAAAAGCTGAAAATTTATGATGACTTTTTAAACTGAGGTATCAAAATAATTAAAAAGCTGAAATTTTGTCTATGAGGGATCTACGAATGAATTATTCACCGACACTTAAACCTGCTCATCATGTGCATTATTACTGTGTTAGTACACAAAGACAAACATCAAATATGAGCAAAATGAACATTAAAAACCTATCCAAACGAACATTTCATTGCTGCTGTAAGCGTTCAACACCATGCTCAGCAAATAACAAAATGATGTTTCAGACAAAAGGGGGCAACCATGGCAACATGCACCGCTTCCAAATGGAGTTTATGACACAATTGCAACAGGACAGTAGTTGGCAAGTTTTGCATTGTTTGTGGACAAAAAGGAAATGCACCCATCATTAGAGTCCATGCTCTCAAAATACACCTGAAATTATGCAATTCTTTCAGCCTAAATTAGGCAGTTTGTCATAGGATGCAGCTGTGCTGTTGTCACTAGTGTTGTCCTTACAGTTGTGGCTACTTTAAGGTGGACGATGTAAGCGTTCAAGCACACGCTGAGTGTGTCGACATGTAGCACTTGAAAATCGAGCAGAAACTGGAGATGTGCCGTTTGATGGAAAGCTCAATTACTGGCCTTGTTCGACGTCTAGTGTGTGGTGGGGGTGAACAATCCGCAGCATTGCCAAAGATTAAGATAGGATTTGATGCATCTCTAGGCTTTGGCGTCTCAATCTCAGCTGGCAAAATTGCTAGTGGTTGAACATATGTAGGCTCATCTAGGCAAAATAATCCACGTATCACAGGCCAATTTTGGGGAGATTGTTCGAAATAGTCCTCAAAGCGCCGAATCTCCTAATGACAGTTATAGAATATGAATGCCATGACAATGAATATGAAAAATATTGGTCACAAAATTGATAAAATATAAATTGCTGCAAATAATATGGATGCATAAAAGTACAAATTTACGAGTTGAAGTTTGCAACGCATTATGATAGGCACATATACCGTGCATGTAGCAAGATAATAGTCAACCCTCCTTTGGAATCATTCTTGAGAATATCTCATACACTCGGCAGACTTCATTATCCTTGCAAATCAACATGTCCATGGTAAATTCGCATTTGAAATCACATTTTAGATGGCTACGCATGTTAACAATGCAGAGTTGGTGATTTTTTTCATCAGTCATTGGTGATTGGTCTTTTACCTCCGTCAAGTAATATAGAAACTATCTCTCAACCTCATCTATCCACACTTCATCCTTGCTTCCTCTATGTTATCACCTTTGTTCGCCATTGCTAACAATATTTTGCAATTCAAAACATTCAAAAAAAGTAAAAGTTACAGATGACATAGTTTGAGAAAGGTGCAACAACTAGGATTGAAATTTAACTCAATCTTAATACATAAAAACTGCTGTATCAGTACAAAAGCATCATTCGTACCAACACAATTCATACAATTTAGGGCATACATAAACTTGTTTATAGTGCAAGAATTGAACATTCAAATGAAAATAAGTTTAAGGATCAAGATAACAATGAGTAGCAAAAGTAGTACTAATATCAAGACATGTAACCCCAGTCCGCAGCAAATGAAGGTATGCGTCGTTTGGTGGATAAGTGATTCAACTTGAGAAAATGAGACATGATTTTGGGGTTCACTATCAGTAGTTGCCTAACGTTGCACAGTTCGGCGTATTGAGGTTGAGTTATCTCTAGAGAGGTCAGGAGTTTGGCAGCTTGAGGTAGCAGATTGTTCGGGTAATTTAGTGGAAAATGAAGCACTACCAAGTCATGTGATATTAGCCCATATGAATCGCCTATGGTGGTTGGCACCAAGAGGGCATCGGTAGAAAAAATGACTACACTTATTTTTCTTCATTGCCATGCAAAGAACCATAGGTCTAGATCCACATGCACATTAAGGAGGTTCGTGAACGGTCTTTTTTGGCAAAATTATGCTATATATCAAATGTTCAAGTAAATCTGGTACTTGTGATGAAAAAATTTATGAAACCAAAAATTCATATGACTAAATCTATTAGCTGTTCAAATGTAATGTACTTAACCAACATACATCATAGATAAGTAATATAAGCACAATGCTACAAATACGAAAGTACAAGGATGATAAAGTGAAGGTGTTGTAAGGTATTACGTATTCCATAAAGTACACGGTACACAAAATTCAAAACATGATGATAGGCATCAATTGATATGATCCTGCCACATTGTGTGCGCAATGCAATCATGAAATGCGGCCATCTAGTCAACATCGACTTGCGACAGGTGCACTTGAGAGTGGACATCGGCATTTTCATTATTTCTTTCATATTTTTCTTGTTTTTTCATATTTTTCTTGTTTTTCCCTAAAGAATCATCCCTAAAATACTTTCTAATGTAGTTGTGAATCACACAATATGCTATCACAATTTGCACATGGTGATACATTTTGTAATGTGGCATTAGGCCCCTCAAGATAGGAAATCGACTTTTAAGTACATTAAAGGCATTTCGACCACATTTCTGATCTTCATGTGCCTATAGTTGAATAGCTCTTGTGGACCTCAATGAGGATCAGAGTGAGATATAAATTGATTTAGGTGGTATCTTTGAGACTGATATGGAGCAAGAAAGGAGGGAAAGTGGTAGCAACCTGAATTCACCACATAATATTTACCTATATAGAATAAACTAATGTAATTTTAGCAATATCCCATTGGTAAATAGAAACAAGTTAAACCTTAATTAATTAATGTGTAAATATCACCTTGTGGGGGCCATGGAAAATGTGAATTAGTTTGCAAAGCAGGGAGAAGGACTCGTGCATCATTTGCACTACCTTCCCACCCCGCATAAACATAGTTGAACATTAAATCCATGTCATAAATGGCCTAGACATTCTAAGCAATTGTGGATTTGCAACATTTATACGTATTTTAACTTTTTAAAGGTGCAAATTTAGGGTCAATTATACCATCCACTGCATCGACACAATCCTATATACATACAAATTTTATTAATTCGGCAGATAAGTTAAATGTGCTTAGAATAGTTCTATATTTTGTAATTTATTTTTTTCTTACCTTAAAGTATGGATAGAATTGATGATTATATAATATCTTTGGATGGACATTATTGAAATCTAGTGGGGTGATGATTTCAAGTGCCAAGAAATTCAATGCCTTAGCCACTCTCCGGATGTGGCGGTGAATAGTCTCACTAGAGTGCTGGAAACTTTCACAACTGTCATGTTGGTAATTGGATTGGCCTACTGTTTGTAAAAATATTGCAATTGATTCTCTAAGACCAACCCTTGTTGATCAACCCTCTTTTATGATTCCACGAGAATAAATCAAGTGACACAAGTAGGGGTGTAGATGGATATTAAACAAATTGGATACATTATTTTTATTTTCGTATCCATTTAACTTTTTAAATATTCGAATATGAATACAAATTTGACAGATATTAAAAAATGATATCCGAATTAGTATTCATCAGATATCGGTCGAATTCGAATATATTTATATCCGATTATTATTATTTAGATTTATTCATATTTTATTAAACCTATCCGTATTTGAATTATTTTTTAATATTCATATTCAATGATAATTATTTAAATATTTATTTATAAATATCGAAATACGTAAATCTATAAATTTATAACAAATACATATTTTAATTAATAGAAAAAATTATATAATTTCATTGAAAAGAAAATAATCAAACAAATAACATAATTTCTAATCAATAATTGATTTTTTTATTATTATTATTAATTACATTTAAGTATATTAATTATAAAGTCAACCAACAATAATTGAGTTGATTAACTTTATTCTTCATTTTTTTTCTTTATATTACAATAATTTTTTAAATTTATTCTTTTTCTTCCCAATTCTTCAATTATAATTTTTACATATACATGTATGGATTATGAGATTTTATTAAAAAATATAAATAATATATTATTTAATTAATATGTATTCGGAGCAGATATTAAACGGATCGAATACACACTTATCATATCCGTATCCATTTATAATCGGATATCTACTAATCGAATATGGATAATATCCGCTTTAAATAGATGCGAATAAATTTTGTATAAACGAATATAAATATGAACGGTAAACAAATTTTTGAATATTCATTAACAACCCTAGACACAAGGCACTAAAAGGTTATTCAAACATCCTTAGTGCATTCTTTACTAGAATCAAAAGTTGTATTGTCACCAGAGGAATCGCCAGATGATGTATTTGAGCTACTGTTGAAAGAATCATGGATGTTATTCACATCACTGTATGTTTGTTCTATGGATTCAGATGGAGAGTCAACTTCCATGACGGTTGTGATGCAGGGAAATGATTTTTGGAATATGCCCTTTGAAATATCTAAATTAGAGGATTTTAATCAGATCGGTTTGTTGTGCGTACGAAGGAATTATTAACATATTAGGGTATTAGTACATATGCTGTAATGCAAAATGATCATACGAGCACTTCTCCAAAATTAAGAGAAATAGGACAGTTGTGCATTTTACAATTCTTCTAAATGCATTAGTTATCATTATTATTTTTTTTCTTAATCTAAATGGGCACTGGAAACTAAAGAATTGGGCGCTCTAATCCTAATTATCAGAAAACGCCCCACCAGACTGTTATTATTTTCAAAATTTTAAAACATAATAATAGTGGCAAACACAAAAAAATGCATGAAGAAAGCACAGTTTCTATTATAGCCACTGGTTCTTTATTTTTCACACTCAAACGTGCATGAACAATCATTAATGGCTTATGAACATCCACCAAACATGAACTAATTTGCAGCAGTTTATATTCGACTATTGATTTGCATTTTTGCCCACATTCAAACTTGCAACAAACCCACATTAATTATAGTAAACGCCTAATTTTGGCAGACTTAAGAAACTAATCTAAATTAAATTAAGAAGACAGCAGTCAAACTAGCCGTTAAGCCAAAACAGAGTACTTGCAGCAACCCTTTGGAT
Source organism: Jacaranda copaia (assembly GCA_014898725.1). NCBI lineage: Eukaryota > Viridiplantae > Streptophyta > Magnoliopsida > Lamiales > Bignoniaceae > Jacaranda > Jacaranda copaia. The sequence continues at coordinate 225,643 of JACGDI010005270.1, read as the reverse complement.
GAAAAATTGGGTGCTGCATACCAGTCATTTTTTATACGTTATTAAAAAACATAGTTTGATTGTTCTTAAGCAGATACAATGCAACACCCCTAAAATTTTATTTATTTTATTTATAATATACAATTTTATCGTTATTTAGAAATTTTATGAATTTTGCATTATTAATTATTTTAAAAGTTTTGCGGCCTAAATTATAATTTTAATAATTTAAAATTTTATTAAAAAAATGAAAAATAAAAATCAGATTTTAGAAATAAACCGGGGCCTTTCTTCCTCACTTTTCCTTTCTTTTTTCCTTCTTCCTTTTCCTTCACCATTTTCCTCTTCTTTTTTTCTTCTTCACCGAACCACCACCATCACCTCCGGCCAACTCTCCGGCAGCTTTTCAACCCTCCAAAACCCTCCAATCTCTTCCCCTTTCCATCACCTACACCCTTAGCCACTCAAACTCATCACCCAAATGGCGGAGTAGCAGCGGCAAGAGGGGAACTGAGGAGGCCAACTACGGTTGTAGCTGGGTTTCGTGGTTTCCAACGGCCATTCTCGATTCTGAGGGTTGGGTTGGGAAACATTTGATGTGAAGAGCTCAATGATACCCTTGCATGGCGACTCCGACAATGGCAGGGCGGTGATCAGAGCTCGACGGAAGAAGGAGAAATTTGGCAATTTTTAGCCCGTTCCGGTGCCTACGTTGCTTGGAATTGGAAACAGAAAGTGGCATTGGAATCCTCATGGTGAGAGGAACAATTCTGTAGTAGAGTTGAGTTTTTCGACCGTGGTTGTGCAGCTGCGGCAGAGAGGCAGTCTCCTCGTCTCGACACAATGATCGTCCCGGTACTTTCGATTTGTGATTTTGAGCCCTCCTTAGTGAGATCAGATTTTTTTTTTGTTAATTGCATGTTATGTATATATGTGCATGCATGCATGCAATTGTTAGTTTTTGTCCGGGTTGAGCCTTTGAGTCGATATATGTATTTCTATGATTATTTTCCTATGCGAGGAATAGGAAGATGGGAGATATGATTTTGGACTCATATGTTGGTTAATAATAAGTTGAATATAAATTTTGATATATGTAACCATTATAAGTTAAATAGTGTTGGAATGGGAATTTGACTAGGAATTTATGCGTAAATGTTGATTCAGGAGAATTTTAACTCGTGGCATATTTTCTGATTAGGTGGCGACGAGCTAAGCATCGACGGGAAGTAGAATCAATTTTTGACTATTGTTGTTTGGGACTGCAAGAGGTGAGCGTCTCCTACTCTGGATTGTTGCTTTGTTAAGCTACTCTTAATTGTTGGTAACCCCTATGAGGGTCTGCTGATTTGGCGTTATATTTTTTATTTGTGGTTGTAATAAGCCCCTGTGTGGGTTTTATTATTTCTAAACCGTATTTTGATATATGTTTGAAATCTATCTGTTATCTATTATCTGACTTGAATACCCCTGTAAGGGTTTTCTCTGATGTCGGTTCTATTTTTTGTTCGTTTTGGCGCCCAGAACTTTAATTTATTATCTGTTACTCTGATACCTGTCAGTCTCGTATCCGTACTGTCTATACTGTATTTGTTGTCTTGTTGTTATATCTATTATCAGCTCTGTGTTTATTGGCCATTTTGGCTTATCTGTTTTTTGTTTGCTATTTTCTGTTGCCTTGTTGGCATACTGTTCTATTCTGTTTTGATCTATTGATTTGAAACCAACAGTGTGCTAGGGATTCCCTCTAGGCATCTATATGAGCTATTATTTTGTTATCTGTACAGTGATTATGTGGGCCAAGAGTCATATTGGGCAATCTGTTTGGTTATGTAGGGGCTTACTAGGGTTTTTCCCTTGGATGTCATCAGTACGCTAGAGATTTCCCCTTAGGTGCCAATCGTATGCAAGGGATTTTCCCTAGGTACGAGTGATACACTAAGGATTTTTTCCTAGGTATCAGTGGGGTGCCATACAGTTCGTATAGGCATCTACCATATACCAAGCCTATTACACTTAGGTAAATTATTTGTCTACCTAGTATAAGATAAATCTACAATGCATATCTTACAGTCTTTTCTTGGAATGCATATGCTTTGGGTTTGATTTGCCTAAATGATTTCTATCTGCCTATAATATGTTCTTGGAACAATAAGGTAGGAGAGTTTCTTGTTTACTTTTTTGTATTATCTGTCTATTTTTTTGAATTCTATTATATTCAGTTTGATAAAGATTATGTTTTATCGAGTTGAGTTTATCCTCGGTAAATACTGTTGTTACTTGTACATATCCCTCACTAAGTTGTTGGACTTACCCCCCTTGTATTTCATAATCTTTCAAACAGGGATGGGCTTTGGTGGATGCTAGGTTTGGAATGAAGTATATGATTGTTTTGTAATAGAACTAGAGCCGAAATTAAGTATGGAACTTGTAACTATATGGTTGACCTTAGAGACCTTGTGGTGTATATATTTTGAAGATTGTAGTGTAAGATGAAAATGATGGCTTGATCTATCAGAGATTGTAATATAACTTGTTCCCTGAACTCTTTTGATGTATCCATTTTTGTGGTTTTATTTAGTATTGTTGGAGTTAAATCGGTGTTAAATTTTGAGATATTTGAATTTATGGGCCTACTATTGAATTGTAACTCTGAATCAGAGTAGTGCCTCAACTTAGATGTTGTATCAAGGTGGGGTGTTCATACAATAATTCAAATTTTTATTTACATCACAACATGATGAAAGAGGGAGGAAAAAGGGAACAACTTAAAGTGTACGACACATGGATTAAGATTAAAATACATAAGTGCATAGAGCAGCAACAACATTAATAATAGCAATACATGCACATTATAAGATGTCCACTCAACAATCTCCTAAGGACTCCACTCATTCCCTTCGTTCTTTCTTGCTTATGATGAGGAACATTTTGCAATGTGTTTTGCTCAACAAAACATCTCAAGCCTTGAAGAATAGAAAGCGGGGCAAGCTATCCATATTCTTTAGCGCAGTCATGCAATCCTCAATACTAGACCTCCTTTCCATTTTTCTAACTTTGGCACTATTAACCAAGGTTTATGCATTAATTGCCTCATCAATCCTCGATGATCGATTGCTTTTAGATTTCTTGGAAGCATTTTGTTTTGCATATTGATTGGGTATTGATGGATATGTTGCATTTGGAACTCTTGAACTTTGTCCTTTAGTTTGTTGTGGTGGATTTTTTTCAGCTATGCTTTCATTTTCATCTAATTCATTTAGGACATTCAAATCTAACTCATTGGATATTGATGGATATGTTGCATTTGGAACTCTTGAACTTTGTCCTTTAGTTTGTTGTGGTGGATTTTTTTCAGCTATGCTTTCATTTCAATCTAATTCATTTGGGACATTCAAATCTAACTCATCATCATCATCTTCAAACTTAATTGGTAGTTGCGTGGAGGATCTTGCATCACTACCAATTGCAACCGAGTATGCAAACATCTCAGTGCAAATGTAATAGTGTGGAAGTCCTTTCTTATGAAGGCTCTTTTCATTTGGATTTTCCTAATAAGAGAAGGACGACACAAAATGGTTAAGTTAATAACAGTAGCCTTAAGTTGTTGATTATCAATTTTTGACTACACACATTTATAAGGTAAGACAAAATTACCCTTATCCACTTCGCCTAATACTCCTCAGTTGCTGTGATTGTGCATTTGGTACTATCCCATCCAAACCCGGTTCTTTTTGTGATTAAATTGTGAAACTTCCTCCACAATTGCCTGACCCTACAAAGTTTCCCCTTAAATTGTTCTAACCCAAAGTATTTGCCCATATGTTGTTGGAGATCTGTTTAAATTTCTAGCCAAATGCATGTTGTGAGTATGGTAGAAAGCAGCTAATCTTTTAAAATTTGCTGATACATCAGTTCGATTAGGACACCTCGGGTGGGTAAGTCCCATTTTGCATCACCTGTCCTATTTCGAAATGACTTCTGACTCTTTACCATCTAATAAGGAAATCATTAGTGAAATTGTTCATTTAGATTAAGGGATTATTAGATATTTTGGATGTTAAAATTTGTGAGACAAGAAAGCTATATTATATATTTGAGGACCATTATGTTAACATGATATAGTGTCTTCAAGGGGAACACAATACATATAGACACTGTATTGAAGGAAAATTCAAAGCCAACAAAGGAATACACTAGCAAGTGCAAATAATTCCATCATAAAACTCTAAAATCAAACCAAACATGAAAAAAATTAAAAAAAATAAAAATACAATATGAGCCAACCCTACCAAGAAACTATAAATCTGAGTAAACATAACATATTCTGTGAAGGCCAACTAGAAATTAGCTAATGTAACATGTATTCAACTTCAATAGCAACATGAATCTGGAAAAAAATCATGGGAAATGAAGGCATGCACCCTTCAAATATAAAAATACAACTAACACATCCAAAAACATACTAATAATTTCAAGCTAGAAAAATCTACTCTTATATCTCCAGACGCGAAGAGAATCACAAATTTCTTTTTGCGTCCTCTTTAGGTTAGAATAGGCTAGCTTATGTTAAAGCACAATAAATTCGATCACCGTTCAGTACCTTCAATTGCTTCACTAGATGCGTTGGAGGACTGTGCTCGCTTAAGGAAGATAAATTTTCTAGGGTCTTTGTTGTGATTTTTTAGGTGAAAGTGTATGAGGGCTTCTTCTTATCTAAATATGGTGTTTTTGGAATGAGGGGGCTTGCAAGTAAATGGAAGTGGGTGGAGTATTGAATATTGATTGACCACTTCACTAATAGGATATGGGATGGGATAGGTGTGATTAGATGTAGTAGGGTGCAGTAGGAATAAGTATAGGTTTGGGAAGGAAAATGTTTGGATAAAAATTGATTTCGAGAAGAAAATGTGTACCTTTTCCAAAATATATTGGGAGAAAGTAATAGTTTTCATTTTTCATTCCAAGACAAAAATGAAAATGGCCCACAAAAATGAAACCAAATGGGCTATTAATCTTAAAGGCAAGAATCTCTCCTCTACTCTAATTGTTGTAGTTTGTCACTACACTAGATGTACACATTTTTTAAGGTCGCTAGCTCACCTTGATGCCACATAAAGCATGGCCAAAATTTCTACAAATTTATCATCTACCTATTATTATAGTATAGTATCATCCCTTGTAGGAATATATAGGATATTTACTAGCATATTTTGGAAATACATTTCCAAATCACTAGAGAATTGAATAGATACGATCTCGATATACTATCCATAATTTGATGGCCAAACAAAACAATCAACTAATGCTTTAAGACATACCTATGATGCATGTGCCACCACAAGTCTAAACACTAAACAAGAGGTTACCCCATCTAGAATGATATTTTGGTACAAAATTAATTGTCATTTCGGCCTAAAACTCACACCTTTCCTCCAAGCCATATATGGCTATTATGAACACAACTTAATTTCTATAGGACCTTATCCCTAAACAAGTTATCAAGACATCAATGCTTTCAAGGTTGAATCAAAATCTTCCAACTTATAAAGAATAATCTCTCTCAAGTATAGAACAGGAAAAAAATTATAGCCAAACAAGAAATGGATGTAAAGAACATTTACAATTGGAGATCATTATTTAGTTCAAATTACAACCATATAAATGGAGGAAAATTTCAACTATTAGTTTGAAAATCAAATTTAAGCCCCAAACAAAGACTATATTTATTTCTTTGAATGTACTCAAAACCAGGACTTGATTGTGTAATGATGATTCTAAAAAAGAATATTTGTCTAAAAAATATGATCCTTTCTTGAATGGATCTTTCAGTCTTCCTTAGCACTCATTTATAAAGATAGTAAGAGCCCATTCCATTGATTAAAAATAGTAGAATAATCTATAAAAGCCTTTAACCAATAGAAAATTTTCATAATGATTTGGAATAAATTATATATTATTTTTCCAAATACAGATTATAATACATTTCCTATAGTAGAAGTAACATGTTAGTAATAGAACTTTCTTCGGAAAGGTCTAAAGAATAAGTTACATATATATTGATACGCTTCTTCAGAAACATGCTTGATGTGGTGGCATCATCATTGCTAATAATCAAGGCTAGTAAATCTATCAGGTCACACAATTGTCCGTGTACTAATAGAAGATTTACTAGCTACTGTGTGTTCCCTACTTCTTCAAATGAAATTCTAGGTTCGGGAGTTAATTTCACTCAAAAGACATCTTGAATTAGCTCCAAGAGATTATGGACCATGTACGTTACTCATAAAAAAAATAAGAACAATTACATATAAGTTAACACTTCCAAAAGGCCATTTCATACATCATATCTTTCATGTTTTATCGCTAAAGAAGAAAATTAGAGCATCAAAATTTTCACCCAAGTTGATTAAAAAAGGAAACTAATGTTGCAATTAGACGAATAGATATTTCCTACAAAACAAGACTGAATTTTTTTTCCTAAAAAATGCATTTGTTAGGTTTGTTTTTATTTTTTTGAACTTATGTTTCTTAAAATTTTAGAAAAAAATTATGTTCCACGAAGGTTGATGTGATTTATTTTACCTATATAATGGGTCAACATCGGGATGGTACTTAAACAATCCTACAAAAAAGAATTGGTTAGGGGTGCCAGCAAGATTTCTAGTAAAAGCCCTCCAATGTTAAGTCAATTCTCTTATTTAGGTTGAATTTGAGGGGGAAAATGCTTGTGTTTTTGTTTGTGCTTGTATAATTAAAATTTACCTTCCCTTTTATGTGATGTCCATCTTCAAGATAAGCATATATTGATTTCTGACTACAAATATGTGATTGTTGGATATCTCTTTCTTTCAATGCTGCTTTTACAATTTTTGAATCCCTAAATCTCAGGATCACATAGGAAAGCAAGATGGAGCACCTGTCATCGAGCTTAGCTGATATGATAACAAAAGGTTAGCTTAGTCATTGGTCCATTATTAGGTCAGCTCTATCATGAGAGCATCATCTAGGTGACATAGCAATTAAAGAGGATCCTTTCCTTAGATCACTTTAGCTCCTCATAAGGCTTAGCTCATACACACCAGCTTACTACATAAGTAGAAACCTACTGTTATTAGGTCAGCTTAGCTCAACTAATGATTCTTCATCAGTCTAACTCATGGGTAAATGAGTTTCATGACATCTCATCTTAAACTCAAGCAAAGCAGAGTTATTTACATACCCACTTATTGTGGAGCCATATTCTCATGGTATCATCACCCCTCTTCATTTTATTAGGGAATCAGGGTGATAGACATTAAGTTGCACAATTAAGAGCGCCTTTCTTGTTTCTCACTTGGAGCTGCACACATATAGATTATGGCAGCATCATTTAATCCTTCCATTAATACATGTGTATGATCATTAGATGTTTTCCTCTGACTCTCAATCAACCGTTGAATCCCCTTTCAAATTCATTCTCTCTTCCTCATAAAACAATTATTTACCTACATTCCTCCCCATAACTTCTCCACAAATTCTCACCTTTTTGCACTCCAATTATCTCAAAGGTTTTTCGGTCTCTCCACTAATAGGTTTTTCTCTTTTCCTTTCTCATTTTTATACTCAAGAAAACTTCCATATTACTTTGATTAACCCAATCAATGGCAACTTCTTCTTTGAATCAAGTTATTATAAGGGATAAAGGCTTAGGTGATGTTTTCTTTGAATTTTCCCCAAGTGAGTTTAAGATAGGTTAGGAAAGTGTACTTAGCAATTTTTTCAAGATTCCTGCGGACCATGTAATTCATACTCTCAACTCCGAGGATCGCCCTCATCGTCCTCTTTCCAATTTTACTATTTTTCACATTAAGCAACTTAAGGTAGGTCTTCGATTTCCTATTGACCCTCTATTTTCTAATATCTCTTGCATTTATGGGATTCCATCATCTCAATTTACCCAAAATGATATAAGGATTATGGTGGAGTATGCTATTTTATATAGGTATTTGGATGCTATTGCGAACGCTTCTTCTTTTTACTCATTTTTTCAACTGAAATCCTTGGATGGGGGATACTTCTGTCTAACCTCTCATGGCAACACTCATTTCCTAAGGAGACCACCTAGCATTGTGGAAAGATGGAAGGAGAGCTACTTTTTTGTTTCTAGACCATACCTTTGGAATTTTCCCTTGAAATGGGTGGCTGAAACCCTAAACTGGCCATTCAAATTAAGTAACCGTGCTCTTAGCCACCAATAGCGGCTTAATTTATTGAATACTCATGAGTTTAAAGTTCTCTTTATAGAGAAAATAGGGCTGCTAACACATTTTGGTTTGGCACCTCCGGGTGAGGAGCTTGAGAGGCTATTTGGTACATTTTCTAACTACCTATTTCATAATATAATCCTATAATAAATAGACTCATGGGGTTATGTTGATGAATTATTGTTTACTTACTTGCTAACTTCAATTTGCATTGTAACTCATTTCTTGCAAATGAGATAATCATGAATCCATTCATCCTAGCCAAAGCTGAGGAGAAAGAGGCTTAGAAGAATGAGCCCAAAAAGAGGAAGGCTAGTACTAGCTCTTCTGCCTTAGTTAAGCATCATGCTAGCTCTTTCCTGCTTTCGAGAAGAGGTCAAATACTCCTTTTGCCATTCTCCTTGAGCTTTTCACACCTCCCTAGTTCGGGGAGAATGTTACTGAGGAGTTTGTTCCTGATGAAGAGGGCTTATTTCTTGTTCTCATTTTGTTTCCTTTACTAGTTGGCCTGTTACTACTTCAATCAGCTCTCTTCTATTGTCTAGGGGTCATATTCTCGAAGGATAATGTAGCACTCTAGATCGGGGCTTTCTCATAGGAGCTCCAACTAACATGAATTATAAATACCTTAATAAGCTCACCCATTTTGTACTCATGGCTTAAAGGACTTCACATATGGCCAAGATGATCTCATTTCTCCACACTAGTTTTTCAGGTATTTATTCCTTTTTTTTTCTAATATTTCTAACTCTTTTAGATTTTAGGGGTTTATCTTGTCCAATGGTGTAACTACTCAGTAGGATCAGGACTAAGAGAGATTAGCTCAACTCATTAAGGAAGAATACTCCAGCTAAGCTAGAGAAGGCTCAAATCAGTTTGGGATAAGTTTCTGAGATGAAAAAGTAGTTGATTGTCATAAACAAAAATAAGTTGAAATTGTGGTGACCGATGAAAAGTTGAATGCTCAATTACTCGCTACTATTAGCCATTTGGATGAGGAGATGGGACGAGCTAAGAAGGAAGGATGTTGTGTGGGTCGAGAAGAATTTTTTGATATTTTCCCTTTTACTGAGGAGGGGAAGGCTTATCTAGGACCATACTTTGACAATCAGGTTCGAAATTTTCTGAAATCTACCAAGTTCAAGGAGGTTGTGGCTAATGTCTCTCTAAAATCTAATACCATAGCTTTGATTACTATTGTGCAAAGGTTATGAAGCATGGTAAGTTTGTTGAGGGAGGAGATGGGTTAAAATTTCTGAACAGTGATGAGGTCTGCTCTGCCTCCCTGAGTCAAAAAGTGAAGAAGGAAAGGAAACTAAAGGAGATCCAGAGGAAGAAAATGCTAATGTGGCACCAGCTTAGTTCAAAATATTTATATAGTCACTAGCTCGGTTTGACTCCTTCAAATCTATCTGGGTCAAACTTATCTCCTTTATTTTGAAAATAAAACCTATTTTTGTGTCTAGGAGATGTATTCTCCTTTTAGATTTTTTTTTTGAATTTCTTTTGTATACATGTTTCTATTATTGCTTTATTGCTCTCATCTGAAGATAATGATTTACAAAGATGTAAATGGGTTGGGTTTAATTTTAAATAAGATCCCCTTTCCGCTATAAAAGTTTTTAAAATAAATTTTTCATTTTATAATCAACATCCGATTAAAAATAAAAATGTGATATCATTATTTTTCATTTATTATTTATTATTTTCCAAAAATACAATATTAAAAACATATATTAAATTATCATTCTTTTTAACTCTTAGGGCCCATTTGATTTTATTTTCAGTTTCATTTTTATTTTGTGTTTTTTATTTTTATTTTGAAATTTTGAAAAAATAGTTAGTGAAAATAAGTTAAGAATGAGTTTGTATTTAGATAGAGCGTTGAAAAAATAATTATTATGTTGGATTTAGTAGGTTGTAGGTGGAGGAGATTGTAATAATGATAATCGAGAGAGAATATATGTTTGTTATTAAGGAATGTAGTTTGAGAATAAAAATAAAAATATATTGGGTAAAAATATATATAAAGTGATGTGTTTTAATTTTTAAATCGTAAAAAATATAAAATAAAACTTGCAAATAAAACCAAACGGGGCCTTAGCTTTCATATTTTGGACCAAAAAATATAGGCAATATTTGGATATGTTTTGCCAAAATAAACATATCCAAACATACACCTTATTTTGTTTTCAAATTGGGTGATAGTGAAAATCCCATAATACCACCTTTCCTTGTGCAAAGTTCCTCAAAACCCCTCACTCATTTACATACATGTGTATATATCATTACATATACATATATATATATATATATATTGTATATGTTTTGTTATTTATATTAATTAAAAAGTACTATTTAAGTCAATTTTCAATTTTCAATTTTCACTTTAAACACTCAACAAAAAAATATTGATTTTGACCTTCATAATAAAAATGTACTCTTCCAAAATATGAAGGTAATGTTTGAATATGAATTGTATGTTTTGAATTATATGTTTTGAAAGAATGAGTTTTGGGAGTGAGGTTGGGGAATGTGAAAATTGTATCGAGAATATGATGTATGTTTGTTTATGTTTTGGGAATAACTAAAAAATTATTTTGGTGAGTTTTGGTATGTATGTTTATATTTTGGAAGTAGACATTTTTTACTATAGTAATCAAATCAATGTTTTTTTATTGAATTTTTGGGGTGATAATGGAATTGAATAATATTTTTTTATTGTAAAAAATAATAAAATATAATATGTATATGTGATGGTTGGATATGATTTTTTTATTTTACCTCTACTTGAAAGATAGTGTGAGTGGGCGTGGGGTGGAGCCTGCATCCAAGGAACAAACGTTAGGCTTGCTGAGGAGGCCCTCAGCTATGACCCTCCGATGCTAAAGTCAGTAAATCGACATAAGAAAATTTGGGCAGAGTAACAGTTTATTAGTGTAAGAGTGCATACTATCGTATGAGGATGGAAAGTGTTTTTATAGTGTTTGCCTAGGGATAAAAAGATGGATTTCGCTTTGAAGTGCTTTTTATACTGTTCTCAAGGGTAGAGGCAGTATAGGTTTTTTCGACATGAACTCAAATTTCGCAAATGTCCAACTGAATGGAGGGGGAAACCATATCACCATTAATATGGAGGTGACGATCACACCAATTAATGTGGATAGGCTAGTGGTTGGAGCGCAATAAAAGTAGCTGCGATGGGCGGTAGGAGCAGATATTATTAACCAAATCAGCTCCCGCTACGCTTATGTTGATCTCCAGGTTGCATAAGGTTTATCTCAACCTCTAGGTCACCAAAATCAACCCTTATGGTTGAGTGAGGCCTTAGTATTCATGCGGGTTATAGGCCCATTAAGCATATTGGGCCTGCATTGGGCTTACCCACATCAATTATGATATGTATACATACATGGGGGTTGTGGTAATAAACCAATTGATTTGAATGGTATTTTGAGAATTAGTATTTATTTTTTTTGGCAAAAAAGTGACTCATATATTTGGTTATATTTTGCCAAAATGTAACCAAACATAGCCAAAACAAATATACAAAAACTATTGTCTCTCTCTTTCCCAAACATATAAACAAAAGTTCATCATATTTTTTAATCTCACTTTCAAATTCTACAAGCACGTTTGATAGTGGGTAATAACCACTATAATCTAAAATAATCTAGGCTTATGGTACGTTTGATATCATCCACTACAGCAACGGGCGAACCAATCTTTTGCACCAAGTTCGCCACTGTAGCAACTACAACATGCTGTTCTAGTGGCACCCTTTGGGATACAATCGCACCCCATATATGACATCAAAGATGTATAACTGAATGAAGGAATTTGGAAATAACCTTGATATGGCACTGGCTCGTATTATTTTTTTCGTTCCATTCTTGTTATGTTGAATTATTCCCATTATGTGTGGAAGGGATGTGCTAAAGAAGTGTACCTGTTGTTGTAGAAATAAATTCTCACATAGACGGTCATTTATGTAATTAATGATAGTATAAACACAATTAGTGATATTATATAATTATAAACACAATAAATAATATTTTAATTTATAATTATTCTTATCTCGTAATTGGTCACTTACCTATGCATTTACTACCATGAGTATAATAGTCGTTCTAAAAATAAATTTAGTTTGTAGATTAAGTTTCAAAAATTTTTCATCATCTAAAAAAAGAGACATTAATTAACAATCTATTAATACAAATAATTGGAATATAAAACAAAGAAAATATTAAGGAAAATAATTTTATTTGTTTGGTTGGTAGCAAAAAAGATAAGGAAAAAAAAGAGAGAAAATATAATATAATTAAACAACAAATTAATTATTTTCCTCACAAAAATAAGAAAAATAAGAGAAAATACTTATCTAATTGGTCACATCTTCTTAGCCCTAAGTTGGGATTCATTTCTATTATCATCTCTATAATCAATTGAAAATATTATACATACTATTATTTGAGAAAATCTTCTCAAAGAAAGCACGGAAATAAAACAATATTGTGGAGTCAATTATAAAGCCTAATTTTAATTGATTGATATGTTGATTTTATATTTTTATTCTGAGAAACATTTAGTATTCTTGAAAATATTTGAAGACAAACACATTTTCGTTTGGAAAAATGAAAATATTTTGAAAAACTTTACGAGGCCCCTTGGATTTAATTCCATCCCTATTTTCAATTTTCATGCGTTTCTAAAATTTAAAAAATTAATTATAATTTAAAAATGAAAATTAGATTTTATTTGGATATTTTGTTAAAAAGTAATTTTAAATTAGAATATGTATAGGCTTGGAAACTTACTTGATTTGTATTTTTTACATTTGAAAAGATTTATTTTTCAAAAAAATATATGTATTTTTATTAATTTTAAAATGATAGATATTTTATATCGTATCAAACTTGAATTTCATCCATATGCTTGTAGTATAATATGATAGATTTAGAAAAAATTAAAAATAAAAAAATTCAAATGAGAATAGATAAAATTTGATGATTTTTAATTTTCAAATAATAATAAAAATGAAAATGGAATTAAAAATAAAAGCAAACGGATTGTAAATCCAAGTAGAGTTCAGGATTTGTTTCCCTACCTTTTTATATTGATAAATTCAGATCCTAACAGTAAAAGAAGATGGATTTGTTATCTCTTTTACAATATTTTGGGAATATACTTTCTCAAATTCAAGTAAATTTTTAAAAGTATATATCTACATCTATACTATTATAAAAAGAAGGTATTTTTGTATTTTGAATGAAAGTTATAATACTAAAATTTAAATATACCAAATTGTCCTTTTACTTATTCTTTATATTAAAAAACTTACATTTCTAAATAATATCTATTGATTCAAAAACTTCTCTTATAAAAAGATAAGCTTAATATTTTAATAACTTTTGAACTTTTCCTCTCTGATTTGATAATGGGATGTGAAATTTTTATTTTTATGTAACGGCAAGCTTCATCATTATGCAAATTATATATAAATATATATCAAGTGCAGATTAGTTTTTAACATAGTAAATGTGAAAATATGTATAAATAATAGAATTACTCAAAAATATTTTATGCATGCATAAACTGCTTGCGAAGGACTTCTAATTATTTAAAACGAAAAACCTCTTATACATTTAAAGTGATAATTAATTAGTTTACATCAAAATTTGGATTACTAATTATACCCTTAATTTAAATTTAATTTCAAAAGTTCATTTATCAATCAATATAAATTACAAACCAAAAGTAATATAGTCAAAATATAGTGAAAACTTCATTCAATGTATAGGTTTATGTCCAGCATCTTTTAACTTTTGACGTAGGAATTATGTTAGATATATGTTTTTTATTAATTGATAGTTAATGTTGTATGTTATTCGATACAATTATTGTTAAAATTATGATATTGTTTATCTACACTACATTAAAAAGTGAATGTTTTATTATTTATCAATATAATTAGCTAGCATTAATAATATTATATATTAAATTTATAAAAGTAGGAACGATGTGCTATGATAATTAGTTTTTCGATAAGCCGACTACTATTCTCTTTTTTGTTTTCAATGACCACCCTTCCCCTTTAGCATATACTACAAATCTTTTAAATTTTATAGAATGAAAGCCAGGTATGTTTTTTCTCCACATTTTCTTTGAAAACCTTTGGGAACATGCAACCGTACAGCGCCTTGGAAATTGCGGGGAGAAGGAATTCCTGTGCGTGGGTTGCCGCCCGCCCAGTTTGGTCAGGAGTCTTGATCTAGACATGGCTATGTGACCAGGGAACATGGCCTCCGGATTATATCAGACACACTAGTTATTATCACCTATCAAAATATAGGAAGATATTTTTTTTGACAAATATAATCTATTTTATATATTAAAATTAATTGGAGTTTTATATCTCAACTACATTATCGAAATAAAATCATAAATAAATAATGCGCAAATTACTTTATGATTCACCACTCATCCAAATTAGGAACATCTAACAACTTGTTTGATTTTATTTTCAAAATATATTTTTACTCTTTAAAAATAGATCATCATTAATTTCTCTTCATATTTACTAAAATTATATATCGTTCTCTCTACTTCTATTAATAATCTCTTTTCACGTACAACCTATTAAACCTTACACAAATTATTACTTTTGATATCTATCTATTCACATACAAACTCATTTTCAAATAATTTCAATCCCCTTTCCAACTTTTGAAAAGGATGAAAACAAAAATATTTCCAAACAGGTTGTAAATACTTCAAAAACTATGACATTTCCCTTATAAACAAAAACCCAATAGCGACACTGTTTTCATCTAATTCTCTGTTTTGCTTTCACAATAAAAATGGAAGTCCCAACGAAGAAAGTAAAGCGGCTCCAGTTTCCAGTTTTTCATATATATATATATATATGTATATGTGTGTGCATAGTTTTGTTAATGGTTCAAAGAATACAATCATAAGACTTGAGAAAGTACGCAAAACTATCTCCATCATGTTAGCTTTCACTCAAAAAATCAAACCTGTTAGTCATTTACATCTTAGCCGTTGCATGCAGTGTAAGTACAAATCTAGTTAGAATGGGGATCCCAGTGAACTCATTTAGTAACAGGATCACCAGATCGTAATCTTCAGAATCAGATATGAAGGAAACGCATGCCAGCCTCACCCCTTGCCAGTTACCATTAACTGGAAGCAGCATCCTGCTAGACAGGTCAAGGTAAAGTCTTATTCAATAATCCCATAGACTCTGCAACTTCTTTGGATGTATAACTATCAGCTTGCTCCTGCATATTGTACACAACACATATACTCAAATGTCACGTCACAGTATCTTTCATGTCTCAAGTATGGTTTCAAGTATCTTTTATTGTAGGCATTTATCCACTTGTATGTCACACTATCTGTTGAAAAGATTTTACAACTAGGTTGGGGTATATGTGAGCAAAACAAAGTAAGATTGCTAATGAACTCATAGTCTAAGTGGCAGAAGAATAGCCAGAAAGCCACCGAACTTCCACAATTATCATGCAACAAAGCCTCGTTGGCTCGTTAAAACAATTTATTCGTGTTCCTTGATCCCATTCCTTCAATTTCCTTCGTTAACAGATATTTTTTGAGGTAAAAATTCGTGGCAACATCGATCTACAAAAATTATAGCATATTCCTGTACTAAAACTAATTATCTAGTAAAAGATTACTATCATTATGTTTTCTTCCTTTTTTTTGATATATTAATTGAGCAAGTGACCAGATTTCCATACCTGAAGCCGATGCAAGAGGTACATCAAGAAGAGATGCACAAATACCTGTCAACATTATCAGATAGTATCATTAAACAAGCAACATTTAGCTTCTCTAAACTTATGTCTAATGGACTTGGAAGTCTGGAGTCTAGTCTGGATAATTCCATGTTTAATACCTTTTAATCAACATGTTCTACAATTTCTGCCGTGAATTTCAGACAAATATTCAAATATTTCAAGGTAGGTAACGGAGTTCACAGTCAGCATGAAGAAACAAATCAGTGACTAAAGCTTGGCCACAAACCACTGTTGTCCCAGCTTTATATAGTAGCCCCACATCCAAAAATCCCCTTAAATAACACTGGTTCACCACCCTTGTTGTGTCTCACACAGTTAACTCTCAAGAAGCCAGTTATATAAACAGCTAAGGGCTGTTTGGTTTCAGTTCCACACTCCATTTTCACATTTTCTACTATTCAAAAATGAAACAGATCACTTTTTACACATTTTCACCCAATATCATTTTCATTTTCATTTTCAAAATGCATTCTCCAATAACCTATATATCTTCTCTCTCTATTCCATTATTTCTATCTCTCCATCTAAAACCTATTAAAACCAACATAATCATTACTTTTCCAATAATATATCCAAATACAAATTCATTTCCACTAGCTAACATTTCAAATTTTAGAAATGATGGAAATGGAAATACAACCAAACAGGCCCTAAGCCAAAATCTAGAAACTCAAAAGCCATACACATTACAAGAATTTCTAGACACAATCTTCTCGGAGCCACTGATTTTCATTGTTTCAAGCGGTATGTATTTCTCTGTAAGTCACATAAGGAGAGCTGATTCTTACTCTCTTAGTGGTGTTGTATAAAGAGCAGCCTGAGTGTCTTTGAGAGCCAATCAGGACAAGAAATAAATTGTCTTCAAGTTTCTACCTTCTAATTGATTTTGACATGTAAAGTTTGAAGGAAAAATAGCTTAAGCTCCATCAGTATCATGTTGTGCATAGGGAGTGTCAATGAAATAGTTTACGGTTAGAAGACTGGAAGAAATGTGAGTCTGAGAATATTATAGAACATTTAAAGCTTTAAGAACATTGAAAACATTAATATATTTAAGGGGGGATTTGTTTATGTAGATTGTGTGGAGATGAACAAGAATTAGACACATGTAGGGTTCACCTGACATGTGAAAACTCAGTTTCTTAAAAGAAGAATGGTTTCACAGCTCAAAGTCCATTTCATTCTCTTGGATCTGTACAACAGGAACCTAGATGGTCTTTGAACTTATATCTAAGCAAAAACTGGGGCACACAATTTAAGACCTGTACTGGCAACATAGTGGAATATTTTCCTTGTATCTCTTTCATCTCACCAATTCTCATTCTAGGTCCCCCTTTTACTTTCCAATTAACATCAGCCAATTCAAGCTGTATACCACAGTAATAACATGTGGCATCATCTCATGTTGCATGTCAACAAAAGGAAAACTGTAGAGCATACCTTCTGCAACTTCAGTAGATAAAATATCATATAAACCAAACTTCAAAGTATTGATTAAATGTTCTCACCAGATAGAAAAGCAGGATTATTCGGGCAGTAGGATACCGCCACAAGAATCTTGTGGCCCTGACAGCCCCAGTATCTAAAAGTTTTGCTGCCTTCTGCAACTTCAGTTGGCCAGTAAATTTAGAGTGTTACAAGGTAATCTGAAGAACAATGAAAGACTAGCGAAGAACAAGACTTATCAAAGTATACCTGTAAGCTAGCCCCAACCATGCGGCGATGATGCAAGGGGAGAGGCCTAAAAGTTAAAAGAGTATGAGACCAAAGAATTTAATCAAATGGAGTGAAAAGGGAACAAGAATCTGCTTTCTAAATATAAAATTATGAAATTGCTTCTCAAGCAATCCAGTTATCAAGCTTCTGAGGTTAAACACACAGAACAAATTGTAAAATTAGATGAATCTCAAGCAACAAATCTTGAACAGCTATTCTTACTTTCATATCCCCAGCTCAGGTCCATGGAGAGAATTTAATTAAGGGTTACAGTATCTATATCAAACTTATGAACTTCAGGGCTCTTGGGGTTTGGATGTCACTTCTTCTTAAATATCATTGAGATATTATCACTCAGATTTGAGAATCTCTTTATAGATTTTTTATTACATACTTGATTCAATTATTTAAAAAGAAAAAGAAATTTCTCAGCCTTTTCAGGTTAAGATTCATAAGAATTGAAATTGTGGAGACTCAAGTTTCAGTCAAATAAACAGATCTTCAGGAAAGAGACAAAAGGCAAAAGACTTTATTACTGAAGATACTCCTAGTACAGCAGGAAAGTGACCCAGCCGGCCTCTGTACCCATATATATAAAATAATATCGATAACTCTTACTCTGTCATAAATAACACCATGGGAAGCTAATTACTTCTGGTAAAACATGGAAACATCTTATGCAGACGCATAAACAGTACACCTAACCTCAGGATGTTGGTAAGCACAAGCACTTCATGGCATAAATGTTCAGTAACTCACAATATGGCTAGGCTGAGATATTTGCAACAAAAGGAAGCTTAAGTGATGCCAGAAGACTTGAAAAACAATGGCAGTTGCTTTTAAATGAAAATAAAGGCTAAAAATATGCACGGCTTGAATAGCCATTAAAAAGCTCACTAAGAGTAAAGTTTTCTTGAGTAGCAAATCAAAAGCTAAAAGGGCCAATTTGAGGGGGTAGCATGGAAAGAGGTCAAGGGGCCCTGAGCAGTTGTCTGCCAAATTGTAGGTTGAAGACTTCTTAGTAATTGTGTAATATAGTAAAACAAGGGAAAGCAAATAGAACTGGCAAATAATCAGAGTCATAGCATTTCATCACTTCCAATGAGATTGTACAATATTTTGACGAAGTAAGCAATTAGATAAGGGCAAACATACTCTAGTGCTTTCATGTCAGTGTCCTCTTCCCAAGAGGATGATGCTCGACGAGAAGCAGTATTCCTTTCAGCTTCCATCTATTTTTAAAAGGAACAAGTTACATTGTAAAAGTGAGAAAAGGTACATGAGAAAAGTACATGGCGTGCAAGAATGACAGAATGAACACAACATATACAAAATTCAAACCTGTGCTTCCTGCAGACGCTTTACTTCCTTTTCCAACTGAAACTCAGCCGCAGCTTTTTCACTGGCCATAGTTTCCAGTTGCGTTTGTTTGTAATACTGAAAAATAAATGCAATAGTTGGACATCAAGCAAGTTATGATGGTGCATTAATAGCAAATGAAATGACTGTGAAATTAATTGTTAGATTTACCAATAAATCAGTTAGCTCACGATACCGTTTCTCCAGCTCCATGTGTTCCTGCTCAATGACATACATAACTTCATTCTTAATTACTGACCAACAGGCTCAACACAAGAGAATACAAAAGAAACATATTGCACAAAGTTAAGGATAAAAGTTAACAATTGGTCAGAAGAAACAACCTTGAAAGCTAATTCCCTCACCCTTCTCTGTAACCATGAACTTACAAAAATATGATACTGCAAAAACTCTGTAAACTGACAGCAGGTAGTGAAATGGGAATAATGCTAGATCATTTGTGGAAAAGTGCAGTTCATTTCTAATTCCTTCTAATATGTGCCTTTGAACAAGAAGGTTATTTCTAGGCTTTAGGAAGCACCAAACTTAAATGTAGAACAGTAGAAGTATAGGTTCAATTACCAATATCGTGGTACCCATTAGACCTGAAACTTCACTTCCATGCCGACAAAAATTTAAAATTCATCTATTATCAGCATAAGCTAAAGTGCATCTGTAACTTTCCCAAAATTATGATAATAATAACTAGAGAATCAAAGACCCTGCAAATTTTGCTATATAATTTATTCCAGCCACCCTTTAACTTTTAAGAGGTTCACCTAGATCCAGTGGATCAACATGACAGGTAGGAAATCAGTTATAGATTGGGAATTTAGAAGATGAAGTCTATTACTGAAAAAAAATCACATCATGACAAGTAGTCAAAAGAACAGCAGTCACTTGCTCAGGGAGCAGGTGCTTGTTTGTGAAAGATTAACCAGGCAAGCCATTCCCACTGTACTATATGGTCAGATCTCAGCTGTAAAGATTTTTCTCAGTTACATTCTCTTTCATGCATCATCTTTGGCACCAAATACTTAAAGTAAATGCATAGAATCATTATTACTAAGCAAAAGGAAGACATGCTAACCTTTTAAAAATCACAATCCATTACAAACAAAACCAAATTTGATTCAATAGCCAAAACATATGTACAATTTCATTCCAGAAGAACCCAGATTATATGCTGGGGAAAACAAATTAGGGTTACCTGACGTGAGTAATGCTCAGCATCCCTCTTCATGGCAGCCATTTCAACTCTCATCTTTTGAACTTCAGCCTGTGAGATAAGTGGTAAAAATCCTTGTACGGTCCTGATAAATCAGTAATGACTTCTGCAGAGGCATACACCTTAATACCTAGTCTAGTTTTATGTTGTGAGTGATGATCTATAAGCAAGAAAATGAACTTGCCTCCATTGAAGAAAGTTTGCTCTCAGCCTCTCTCTGACCTAGACGTGCACGCTCCACTTCCTCTTGCCATGCCTGAACCTTCATGTTCAGAATATAAAATCAAATACAACCTAATGAAATATTATGTTCTCTGATAGAAACCAAGTCATATCAGGCTCAGTTTGTTAATGTCAAGAAACCTCGTTGCCGCACAAGAGTCCCAAGTAAACAGCCACTCCCCCATAACAGTAGTAGTAGTAGATAAATAAATAAATCAAGGCTAAAACAAAATTGCTAGACAGATGCATGTTACTATAGCATAGAAGACGTCCATGAACTTCTAAGACGCTAGACCAGGGAAGAGTAGATGGATTAATCTGCTGAACAGAAAGTTCAAAGAAAAAACTGGAGACCACAGCATATCCAATAGTTGAGAATGAACTTCTTAGAGAGATGATGCTTATGCTATTTCAAAATGACTTTTTTCAACCATTTTCCAATATAGAAAAACTTATCCTATAGCACCCAAAGGGAAATGCCACCAACCATGTAGATACATCATTTAACACTCAGCCCACAAAAGGTATAGCTCAGATCATAAATGATGCAATATGTTAAACGAACAGAAACTTATTGTCCCAGTGATTTACATTAGCTAACCAAGTAGATCTGTATAAAGAGAATGACAACCCACTGGCTGATGTACAGCAATGGACACCACTCCATCTTCAAGCACTTATAAAAGTGGCTATATGTCAGTTAAAGGATCAAAAAATCGATAAAAATGGATGAAGGTGAGGAGATTAGGGCCATAAGATCTTGATACTTGGGTCCTTACCTTTAATTCATGGTGACATGGTCATATCGAGTATATACTCACTTATGAATTAAAGAAAGCGCTATCAAAGCCTTAACAAATACTTATATGGCACGGGTCCCCTTCCTTCCGTTCTACTCATCCAAGTTCATCTTCAAATATAAATCCAGGAGGCTTAAATCCTTTTCCAAAACTTTCTAAGAGATTTCAGGTTGTCTTCCCCCTTTTGGTTACACTTACATCAACTACATTTAAGTTATACAGGTACTGTTTCTTAAGCCAGCATTTCCAACATGCAAGATCCTATACTATTTTACTTTGAATTTATCCAAAGTTCAGCAGAGGCACTCATTCACTTTACCTGACCAGCTAAATCCTTTGAATAACATCAGCTCTAATCCCAATCTACATCATCAAACCTAACAAAAAAGGTTCAATTTTGGGTCTCTTTATCTCCAATATGAACTGTCTCCTGCAAGTGTACTTCTATATTCACTACACTTGCACAGCAAATTAAATTTCTCTGCCTATTACTGAACCCTTTTGTTTTGATACACCCTCTCTATGCTTATAACCTAACAATGATTCTCTTTCTGGTCTCGTCCAATATGTTTTATCATCCACAAAAAGCATAAACCATGTGGCCTCTAAATAACCATGAAGAAGAAGAGAACAATCAAAATATGAAGACATAGGTCTAGAATGAGATCAAATTGGTTCATTAGTGTGAAACAATATATCCAATGTTTGTAGACTAAAAGATGATGTTTCAACAGATGTCTAATTCATATAATAAGATTTAATTCAAACTGTTTGAACCTGAATTGCTTGATTTGCATCTTCAAGGGACTTCTTCTGTCCACGGCGAACACGAGCTTCCATATCTTGCAGCTCTTGGTTTAGTGATGCACATTCAACCTAGTATGATGTATTAACTATTAGATGTAAATTTATCTCTCCATTTGATTCAGTTACCTCTTTCATTTTGAAGAAGGGTTAGACAGGGTTGGGACAGCAGATAGAACTCCAAACAGATGAAGAATGGAAAACCATTACCTCAAGAAGTGCTACTTTCTGCTCAAGTTCTGCTGCCTTTGAAGCCCTATCATCTGCTGTCCTCTGATGGAACAATAGATGCAAATGTTAGTGATTGTACTTGTGAACATTAAGAAAAAGTAACATAAAATATCAATTCTGAGGAGGCTAATCAGATTCAGAAACACAAAACACAAATGCATTGTGTTTTCTAAATTCAAGATCTTAGTTTATTCAATATGCAAACACCAATGGGAGTGTCTTTAGAATAGTTTTAGGTAATATACATCTGTTTACTGCAAAAATTTACATCAACTAAAGATTTAACAGTTAATGGATTTCCATCAGACACCAATTGTGCTGAAATTATTCCTTTTAAGTTTTGATGTGTTACCAGAAACACAATGTTGGGATGCAACATGCGTCAGATAAAGAATGCAGGAAGGGGAACTCTGTTCCAGGAAGGGTCAGTCACCCCTCAGAAAGGTTTCTTTGGCAACTGAAGAAAATTTTACTATGAAAAAGATGGAGACTAGAGCATTTCCATGGAAGGCGGGAACTAAATTCTAGTTCAAGGGCTATTAAATTGTACAGAAGATTCTAAATGAGTAGGTCATATCACAATGCTACTGCTATTAGTTTTCGACAAAAATTTGATGTAACTAGAGCCAAAACCCATAATTTACCTTTTAACAGCAGATTTGCAGCACAGCTTGAACAATTGAGGTATCATTGTATATCGGCTAGACTGAAATAAAATGAGGTCTATACACTTTGCTTATATATAGAAACTGAACCCCAGTAGCACACATATTATCTTATTACCCTTGCTTACGCTACTAATCATATCAAAACATAAAAACAGAAAGAGACAATAAATTTTGAAGGATGATACTTAGAAGAAAATTTATTATGTGCACTTGCACACCTGAATCCTGGCTAATGCTGCAGATGCTTCAATAGCTCTCTGTTCCAGTTCTACTTCCCTTTCTCTAGCTGCCTATTAGATTAAGAAGTTCATTATGCTAGATATAAAAAAATCTCCCACAGCAATTTCACATATCCTTCAGAAGTAACA